>CATIWR010671143.1:0-22201 GCA_949677035.1 Omphalea diandra | reverse complement strand
TATATATATATATATATATATATATATATATATATATATATAATTGCATGCTCATCTGATTGTTTATTGTAGGTTCATTGAACTTGAGTTACAGGTTTAATAAATTTTGCAATTGTAAAAAAAAAAAAATATATAGCTGTTATTACAAGTTAATGAATTAATCATTTAAGCTTCATTAAACTTAAATTGCAGTTTCATTAAATTTATACTCTTGATGTTCATTAAAATTTTTATTGAGTTCTTAATTACAAATTCATTACTTATAAATTTAAAATTCATTGAATATGAGAGCTAGATTTATAATGTTTTCTCTTCAAGTTCATTAGCTAAGAACTAAAAAAATTAAATAAAAAATGTATCTTCATTGATAGTTAATTACAAGTTCATTAATCTTAACTTGCAGGTTCATCAATTATACATTTTAGGTGTAACATCCCTATCCACATTCATTTGCATTCTCACCTGAACCTATTCATTGCATAAATGATTTGCAATCCCAAATGAACATATTAGAAAGGCAAAATGTTAGGGGCAAGAAAAGAAAGAGAAAGCTATGGAATAAAGAAAGAACAAAAGAAGAAGAAAAAGAAGAATAAGAAGAAGCAGAGAAAGAAAAGTGAGTTGCCTAAGAAGGAACCTTAAACTTTTCTAGTTCTAGGAAAAGAGGTAAGTGATGTTATCTTCTTTCCATATGAAATTTCTTCCTCATGACATGTTAATCATGCATAGTTAGTAAGAATGATGGAGGATTTGAGGTATAGCTTGTGTATGAAAGTTGATATTCAAGAGAAATAGAGTTAATTTTGTTAGTTTTATTGTTATAGCAGATTTTTGTACCCACTATTTAAAGACCCTAAAAGAGGAATTAAGGAAAGTTTAAGCATGAAATTTATAGTTTTATCCCTATATAAATTCATGTAAAACAATTTTGCTTAATTTGTTATGTGGAAAGAGATATACTTCTTTAATTTTGACTAACCCTGAACCCGATGAAACCTATTTTATCTCTTAGTTCTATTTTTCAAGAATTTGATGGTCATAGAATGGGAATTTTGTGATATGCTAAGCTTGAAATTTGTATATTTATGTCCATTCTATGTGCCTATTAAATATTTTTGCTATATATCATGGCTGATGAGATATTGCTCTATTATTGTGACTGATTCTCAATGTGTTGAAAACATGCTCACCCTGAGATTGATCATTTATTTTGGTGACTTTGTAGACTGAATTAGGCATTGTGTAAAGCACAAAAAATGTTCCTGTATGTGTTTTTTAACCTTTGGTAAATCAAATTTTCAATTGGATTTGCACAATTTTAGATACATCCAAGACTGTAAGACTTACTTAGATTGAGATGAAAATGAAATAGGGAAAATTGCTAAAATTGACCATAAATTATGTGTTTCATATTTTGGACCGAATTTGGTTGTACCCATATATATCTAGTTTAATTGAAAAAAAAAAGAATAAGGTCATTTTAATTTATGAGGCAAAAGAGATTATAGAAAAAACCTACCAAGTTCATGAAATTTTACTAGAGCATTTTTGCATGACAAGATGAAAATCTTACTTTATCATTTTGGATTGATTTGATTTTTTGAAATAAGTTCTTAGGGGCATTGAAGATAATATTAGGAATAAGCTAGGACCATCCATGGCTTAATAGCTTGAAGGAGGATGTAAGTAAATAGCTAATGGTACTAAACATATGATTAGTTAAATACCATGAACATGTACTCAATGGAATGAAATGTTGTTTAATGATATGATATTGACGAATACATTGATGAAAGGATAGTTATACTCTTGAATTGTTTATTTTTATAAGACGTTGATAAATTATGGCTTGGAATGGAAGTATGTTGTGATATGATTTGCCAAAGTTTATGGGTGTTGTTATTAGTCATTGTATTATTGGAATTTTATTAGATTTATAATTGATTTGTTAAAAGACTAATAATTGATGTTATTAAGGAAGCAAAAAAATCTTATAGCCTATGTGGCAATAATATATGATAGTCTGTGTGGCAACCAAATATGATAGTCTATGTGGCAACAACATTTGATAGCTTATATGGCAATGATATTTATAGCCTATGTGGCAACCAAATATGATAGCCTGTGTAGCAACAACATTTGATAGCCTATGTGGTAATAATATCTATAACTTGTGTGGCAATAATATATATATGTGGCAATAACATTTGATAGCATATGTAACATTAACGAGTAAAAACTCTTTATTTCGTGTATGGATTTGATGATGAGTTATTTATGTTTAAATGTTTATATGATCATGAGTTATTTATATTTAAATGTTATTTTATCTTATTTGAGATTGAAGTATCATTATGTGCAAGCTTACTCTTTTGCATTAAAATTTCTTTCAAGAAGAGTATACTAAAGATTACATCCAAGTTGCATTTTGAAGTTATTGTCTAGCAGTCTAATAATAGTTGAGTTAGTATGCAGTCTATTAGTATTTTAGTTTCCTAAACCATGTATACTTTGTCGTAAATAGTTACTTTGCTGTGAAACAAAATACAATGAGAAAAATAATTGAAGGAAGGTCTTTTAATGATAATGGATGGCATGAGAGAATTTTAATGATGTTATGTCACTTTAATATTCCATGTCTTATGAATGAGCTAATGCACCTGCTTTTAAGAATGATTAGTAAATGGGACATTGCATTTTAGTGGTATCAGAGCGGGTAAATGATTTTGTAGCCATGTGTAATGTGAATATATTATATATGATATTTGCATTGTGTTAATACTTACATGCATTGGCATATCAAAGTATGGATGCACCTGGTAAAGTTCATGCTGATATAAAGGTTAGAGATGAGTTTGTTCATTCACGTGAGCATGTTGACCATGTTGTAGAGAATCTTGAGATGTCAGGAAATAATCTAGCTATGGGTATAAACCCAAATATTATATAGTTTGTTAAGATGATGTATAAATTTACAGCTTAAGGTTATACAAGACCTACTATAGATAAAAATTATGATAGATTGAGGAAGCAAGATGCAATCGACTTTGACGACACTATAGATCCTGTTGACGCTAAGAAGTGGCTTAAAAGAACTCAAAGAATTATGAGCAAGCTTGAATGCACCCCAGAGCAAAAGCTGAAGTATGTGATATCTTTGCTTCAAAAGAATGCTTTAGATTAGTAGGAGACTATATGGGGTAGCACCGCTTAACCAATGACTTTGACATGGGATGATTTTCTAAGGGAGTTTGCAAACAAATACACACCAGTAGTATACTTAGATAAGAAAAAGATAGAGTTTTTCCAACTACAGCAAAATGATATGGCAGTGGCAGATTATGAGGTACTATTACGAAAAAATTAAAGTGCAAAAAATTTGAGAGGGACTGAGTTTAGAAATTCGAGATTGATTAGTAATCAAGCTAACTAATTATATTGGATTAATAAAAGTAACTATTTAAGCTAAAGAGGTGATCCAAGAGAAGAATGAAATTGAGGCAAAAAGGAAGAGAAATTATGCAAGGTGGAGTGGAAAACCAAAAAGAGCAATAAAAAAAGGTGGTTTCACATCATCAAGGGGATCAAGATTTTAGGGAGTTATTCATAATCAAAAAGGTTGAGAATTGAGTCAACCTAGTATATTAGTATTAATGGCATCGAGTATAGGTGGTTATGGTAGTTTTGAAGGTTTAAAAGTAGGAGAGGAACAATATGCATATTGGGTAAAGGTGTAGTCCCATTTGTACTAATTATGGAAGAACTCATTTTATAGAGTGTTGGGGACCTAAAAGGCTTACTTGTTATACTTGTAGACAATTAGACCATATGAGTTGAGATTGTCCAATAGTAGGTTTTACTAGAGGGGAATATAAAGTAATTGGGCAGAGTAGTGTTAGAGAGAATGTTCATCACAGAAGTAGAGGCAGAGGACGAGGCAGAGGCAAAGGAGCACATGGTGGAACAACTTTAGTTTTTAGTAGTGGACAAGCAATCCATACTTAACCATAGGCTAGAGTTTATGCTATCACTCGTCAAGAGGCTCCAATAGCTGCCAAAGTTATTTTTGGTATAATTTCTATTTGTGATTTAGATGTTTATGTTTTAATATATCCAAGATCAACACATTCATTTATGTCTTTAAAATTTGCATCACGGGTGTATGTTGTAGTGGAATCTTTAGGATATGTTTTAGGTGTGTTGATGTCTGCTAGAGGTAGTGTGATTGTAAACAAAGTATGTATAACTTGTCCAGTGCTAGTGTGTGATGCCTGTAGATTTGATATTGATGAACTTTAATGAATTTGATGCCATTTTGGGAATGGATTGGTTAGCAAAACAACATGCAATTTTAGATTATCATAATAAGAATTAATGATCATATCATCAGGATAACTAAGAGTTATATTTATTAGAGAGTCCAACTTGTTTAATCTCAGCTATTGAGGCTTTTCAACTAATCAAAGAAGGTTGTGACACATTTCTATCAAGTGTGGTGGACACTAGTGTTCCTAGTTGGGTTTGGTCGATATTCCTATATTCGGAGAATTTTTATAAGTATTTCTTAATACTTGTCGAGTTTATCACCATATAGAAAAGTTGATTTTAATATTAAGACCTTGCCAGTAGTGGCACCTATTTTTATTGCACCATATCAAATGGCACCAATGGAATTGCAAGGATTAAAGAAACAATTAGAAGAGTTATTACAAAAAGGTTGCATTTGACCTAGTACATCTCCTTGGGGTCACTAGTGTTATTTGTGAAGAAAAAGGATGGGAGCATGCGATTGTGTATTAATTATAGGTAACTGAATTGAGGAACAACAAAGAATAAATATCCCTTAATGAGAATTGACAATTTATTTGATCAACTTTGAGGTGCAATGTTATTTTTAAAAATTGATTTTAGATATGGGCATTAGCAGTTGAGGGTTGCTAAGCTAGACATTCTAAAAACTACTTTCTGTACTAGTTATGGTCACTATAAATTCCTTGTTATGCCTTTTGGGTTAACTAATGCACCGACAACATTATGGCATTAATGAATTATACGTTCCAGCAATATCTTGATCAATTTGTGATTGTGTTCATTGATGACATTCTCATATACTCATAAAATCAAGAGAAGCACGAACAACATCTAAGAATCATGTTGCATATCTTAAAGGAAAAATGGTTATATGCCAAATTGAACAAACGTGACTTTTGGATGGAACATGTGGTCTTTTTAGGGCATATTGTGCCCGAACATGGTGTTCAACCTGATCCAGCTAAGTTGAAAGCCATTTTGGAGTGGGATCCAACTAAAAATGTATCAAATATGCATAGTTTTTTTAAGTTGGATGGTTATTATAGACAATTTGTCAAGGGATTCTCCTTTATTATTGAGCCATTAACAAATTTATTATGGAAGAATGTAGCATTTAAATGGGATGATCAATGTTAATAAAATTGTGAGGAACTAAAGAAGGGATAAGCTACAACACCAATTTTGACATCGACATTAATAAATGGTTGATTTGCAGTGTACACTAGTGCATCATGACAGGGGTTAGATTGTGTATTAATGTAGCATGGAAAGGTGATAGTTTATGCTTCTCAACAACTAAGGCCACATGAGCTGAATTATCCTACACATGCCTTAGAGTTAGTAGCCATTATCCATGCCAGGCATTACTTATATAAAAAGACATTTCAAATTCTGATAATTCATAAAAGCTTGAAATATATTCTAACACAGAGAGAATTGAACCTAAGGTAGAGAAGATCGATTAAATTATTAAAGGACTATGATTGCACTATTGATTATCTTTCAGTTAAAGTTAATGTTGTTATTGATGCTTTCAGTTGAAAAGCCTTAGATGTTATTATTGGTATGGTTGGTTATAATTTGACATCCTTGGTTAATCTTTATGCTTTAAATGTAAAATTTGAGATTGAGAATCTAACAACTTTAATGGAAACACTTCAGTTAAAGTCTACAATAGATGATAAAATTAGAGAAGTTCAAAGGAAGGATCCATATTTGCAAAAAATGCTACAGAAGATACAATAAAGTAAGAACACTAATTTTTCAATTAAAGATGATGGGATGATAGTGATGGGTAGTCAAGTATGTGTTCTATATATTTAAGGTTAGAGATCAAAGATTATGCAGGAGACATATAATGTGCCATATGTTATGCACCTTGGAAGTACAAATATGTAGAAACTTGTGGTCACATTTTTTGTGGTAAACAATGAAGAAAGATATGGGTGAGTTTGTATTTGTATCAAGATGTTTAACCTACCAACAGATCAAGGCAGAACATCAAGCACCAACTGGTACGTTATATCCTTTATCTATTCCAATATGGAAATAGGAGAAAATTCTAATGGATTTTGTTGTCGATTTGACTCAGACACAAAAAAAAGTATAATGATGTTAGGGTTATTATAGATAGACTTATAAAATCTATATACTTCTTGCCTATACAACAAACATATTCACTCCATAGATTAGCTTAAATATTTGTTGCTGAGATTGTAAGATTACATGGCATTCTTATTTCTATTGTGTCAGATAAAGATCCATGATTCACTTCTCTTTTTTAGAACAGCTTACAAACAGTCTTAGGTACTCATTTGAATTTTAGCACTATTTTTCACCCATAGACTGATGGTCAATCAGAGAGAACTATTCAAACATTAAAGGATATGATGTAAGCCTATGTGTTAGAATTCAAAGGCAATGGGTATCATCATATACCATCAATAGAGTTCACATATAATAATAGTTATCTCTCCAATATTGGTATGGCACCATATAAAGCTTTATATGGCAGGAAATGTAGAAGTCCAATTTGCTAGGATGTTGAAGGGATGAGATAGTTAGAGGGTCTCGAGATGGTACCGGATATAGTTGCCAAAATCTAAGTACTTAGAAGATGTTTGGAAGCTACTTAAGAAAGAAAAAAAAGGTATATTGATAGACATATATGAGAAATAGAATATAAGGTTAGAGATAAAGTATTTTTTGAGGTTTCGCCATGGAAAGGTATTATTAGGTTTAGTAAATATGGAAAGTTGAGTCCAAGATACATTGGGCCATACGAGATCATAAAGAGAATTGGGCCTTTGTCATATCGATTGACATTACCAATAGAATTATCTTTGATATATGATGTGTTACATGTTTCCATGCTCCGAAGGTATCGATCTAATTCTAGCCATAGATTATCAAAGCCAAAGATTAAATTGTCTAATGATATGACTTATCATGAAGAACCAATTGAAATTCCTCATCATTAACTAAAACAATTAAGGAATCGAGTGATACCTATGGTTAAAGTGAGATGGAGCCATCACTCACCTAAGAGGGCCACTTAGGAATTAGAGGAACATACAAGACGACAATATCCTTAACTATTCTAAAGTTCTAGTAAGTAAAATTTTGAGGATGAAATTTCCATAAGAATGGGAGAATTGTAACATCCTAAACCCAATATGTGTTTTAATTATGTTATGTTTGAATATATATATCACATGGCATAAAGCATGGCAATAACATTTACATTATTACATTCGAATATGAATATGATGTTTGCATAGTGGCATGGCAAATTGTCATATGTTGTGTGCATGTTATAGTATTTTAAATAATGGTATTTTAAACTTATTAAATGTATAAGAAGCATATAGGGTTTAGTAGATATATAAAAGTGATGATGGAGTGAAAAAGAGGAACTAAAAGAGGAAAATTGAGCTTCCAATACGAACACGCCATCATGATTTTGTCTTATTAAGGTAGGTATGCAAATGAAAATTTTGTTCCTTTAAAAGCTTATTAGAGAGGAAAAGTATGAAGGGCAGCAGAAGAAGGAGAAAGCTGAGGAAGAAAGAAAGGAAGGAAGAAGAAGAAAAAAGAGAAACAGAAGGAAGAGGAGGAGAAGAAGGAGGAGGAGGAGGAGGAGAGGGAGAAGAGTGAGCTGCCTAGGTAGGAAACTTAAATTTTTTCTAGTTCTAGGAAAAGAGGTAAGTGATTTTATCTTCTTTCCATATGAAATTCCTCCCTCATGACATGGTATTCATGCATGGTTAGTAAGAATTATGGAGGATTTAAGGTAAAGCTTATGTATAGAAGTTGAAATTCAAGAGAAACATAGTTAATTCTGTTGGTTTTATTGTTAGAACATATTTTTATGCCTATGATTTCATAACCCTATAAGAGGAATTAAGGAAAGTATAAACTCATGAAAGTTTTAGCTTTATGTCCCATCTAAATTCACGTCAAACAGTTTTGCTTAATTTGTTATGTGGAAAGAGATATACCACTTTAGTTGTGACTAATTTTAAACCTGATGAAACTTGTTTCATCTCTTAGTTTTATTTTATAAGAATTTGATTGCCATAGAATGGGAACTTGGTGATGTGACAAGCTTGAAATTTATATATTTATGTCTATTATACATTATTGTAAAATATTTTTGCTAAATATATCATGGTTGATGAAATATTGCTCCTTTATTGTGACTGATTCTTAATGTGTTGAAAACCTACTCATCCTATGATTGAACATTTGTTTTGGTGATTTTATAGACTGAATTAGGCAACATATAAAACATGAAAAATGTTCATTTATATGTTTTGTAACCTGTGGTAAATAAGTTTTTCAATTGGGTTTATGCAATTTGAGATATACCTAAGATTATAAGATCCACTCTGATTGAGGTGACATTTAAATAAGGAAAATTAATAAGATAGGCCATAAATTATGTGGTATATATTTTAGACTGATTTTTGGATACGTTGTACCCATATATGTCCAATTTAATTGAAAAGAAGAATCAGGTCATTTGAATTTGTGAGGCAAAAGTAATTACATAAACAACCTACCAAGTTCATGATATTTTACTAGAGCATATTTGCATAACAAGATGAAAATCTTAATTTATCATCTTGAATTGATTTTGTGCATTGAAATAGGTCCTTAGGGAATTGAAGAAAATATTGGGAATAAGTCATGACTAGCCATTGCTTAATAGCTTGAAGGAGGATGTAAGTAAATAGCTAATGGTACTAAACATGTGATTGGTTACATGCCATTAATTTATTCTCAATGGAATGAAAATGTTGTTTAATGTAATGATATTAATGAAAACATTATTGAGAGGATTGTTATACTCTTGAGTTATTTATTTTCATAAGATGTTGATATATTATGACTTAGGAATAGAAGTATGTTATGATATGATTTGCAAAGGTTACAGGTGTTGTTATTAGTCATTATATTGCTAGAATTTTGTTAGATTTATAGTTGGTTTATAATGACCATTTTCATTTACTAATCACGACATTCATATCTAAAAATACATATGCATAAAGGTTGATTCATCATACATACACAATCTAACATGTATTAAATGTACATATATGTTAACTAATGTTCAATGTTAGTGACTATAAATCGATTATTATCTGGATATATGTACATGACACATGGAGAGAGAGAGTTGAAATTTAGTCGATGACATGTGCTCCACGTGTTTATTTGTAAAACTTTATGCTCCAAAGTATCTGAACCTTATGTTTCAGTATCGAAAAAACATAATTGCAATTTGGTGAGTCGTGACTCAATGAAGAAAAACAATAATAAGATTCTTAAGGTATAACCAACAATCAAATATCATCATGATACATTATAAGTATAAGAATTGATTATCAAAGTGCAAATGCAATAGATTAATTTTTGTTGTGACCCTACAAGGTAAAAACTGCTCACGAGAATTCATGTGATTCAAGTGACATTTGAGTTTGTTAGCCAACATATAACAAGTGAATCTTTTGATTAATAACATGTGCCAATAAGACATATTAGTCCCTTTTCTAAGTGATTTACAAGTGTTTGACAAGCCGGTCATAACATCCTTTTAGTTCTATATGCATGTGTTCATTTACAATGGCTTACTAAGCGATCAATAAGAGCTTATAATTCTCACTTGACTTGTATTCACAAGTGAAATGTCACAATTCAATCACATATACATGTAATAAAATATAACCATATCATAAAATCATCGCACATACACATTAGAATCCAATTACGGCATATACTCACCTTTTTATGTGACCAACCTTTATAGTAGGTTTAGACCTCTCTCTTGGGCTTCCTCAATGTGTTGGAATCCTATCATTTGATACATACATTATTATAAGTACGTCAAAATGATTTTGAATGCTTGGTATGCAACTATGGTCATGTTCTATGAAAGTAGACCTCGTGTTTATGCATATTTTCCTTATATGGCAGCCTAACCTTACTACAGTCTAACTATAATAACTCTTACTATACTTATCCAAATGACTTAATTCTTTTTTTCAAATAAAATAGAACATAATGATACAATATAACCAAATTTCAATTAGTATAAGACATATAAAAAATATGATGCTTTTTTGAATTTTACCCTATTTCAATGTCATATCAGTTTGAGTAAGTCTTACAATCTTCGGTATATCTCAAATTGTACAAATCCAATTATAAAATTGATTTACCATAAATTTAAAAAAACATAAAGAAACATTTTCATGTTTTACTCATTATCTAATTCAGTTTACAAAGTCATCAAAACAAATGACAATTCTCATGGTGAGCAGGTTTTTAACATGTTGACAATCAATCATGATGAAGGGGCAATATCTCATCAACCATGCTAAATTTGGCAAAAATGTTTTATAAACATATAGATCATACATAAATATACAACTTTCAAGTTTGCCACATCATTAAATTCTAATTATATGGCTATCAAATTTTTAGAAAACACAACTAATGAAAACATAGTTAAAAGACTAATGAAGCTTCATCGGGTTTAAGTTTAGTCATAATTAAAGTGGTGTATCACTTTTCAAAAATAAATTAATAAAAAATGCTTCAAAGGAATTTATAGGGAATATAAACCTACAAATTCCAAGTTACCTACAAATTCCAAGTTTTGCACTTTGTCTAAATCAACATAAAAGGTCATCAAAATATATGAAAACATAAAGATTGAGGAGATTTTAGTTGGTTATGAACTATCTCTACTGAAGGAGCCATATCTCCTCACACATACCAAATTAAGCAAAATTATTTTGCATGTATTTAGATAGGGCATAAACCTCAAACTTTAATATTTTACACTTTCTCTAATTCCTCTTCTAAGGTTATGAAATCATGAGTCCAAAATCGTCTCTAATAATAAACTAACATAATCAGCTTTTGTGTCCTTTGAGTTTCAACCTTTATACATGAGCTCTACCTTAAATTACTCCATAATTCTTCATAGTCATGCATATTTAGCATGTTATTAGGGAGGAATTTCATGTGGAAAAAGATAAAATCATTTACCTCTTTTGCCAAAATTATAAAAGTTTAGTGTTTCCTCCAAGCTAGCTCTCTTTTCTCCCTCTTCATCATCTTCTTCTTTTTCTTGTTCTTCTTCTTTTTCTTGTTCTTCTTCTTTTTCTTCTTTCTCCTTTCTGCCTTTCTATTTTTTGCACTCCCTCACATTTTGCCATGCCAATCTAATCCTAAAAGATGAAAATTTTAATTTGTATATCTACCCTAATAAGACAAAATCATGGTGTCTCACTACCATTAGTTGGAAGTTTAAAATTCATTTTTTAGTCCCTCTTCTTCACTCTTTCACCACCTCCATCCATCTCGTAATCCCTATATGCTCCTTATACTTTTAAATAAGCTCTAAAACACCATTATTTATGATCATATACATGCACACAACATAAGAAAACTTGTAATACAACTATACAAATATTACATATATGTTCAAGTGTCTAAACTGCAATGGTACAAGTGTCGTCGTCATGCTTATCCAATTCACATATCTAAATGATCATTTATCTAATGCATATGTTCATGTGGGATTACAAATCATTTATGCAATGAATATGTTTATGTGAGAATGCTAATAAGTGAGGATATGAATGTTACATGATTTGTTAAAAGGCTAATACTTGGTGTTGTTGAGCAAGCAACAAAATCTTATAGCCTATGGCAACTACATGATAACCTAGCCTGTGTGGCAATAAAATATGATAGCTTATATGGCAATAACATTTGATAGTTGTGTGCTAATGATATCTATAGCCTGTGTGGCGATAATATATAACAGCCTATGTGACAATAACATTTGATAGTCTATGTAGTAACAATATATAACAGGTTGTGTGACAATAACATTTGATAGCCTGTGTGGTGACAATATAAAACAACCTATGGGACAATAACATTTGATAGCCTATGTGACATTAAGGAGTAAAAACTCTTTATTTCATGTACATATATGATGATGAGTTATTTATATTTAAATGTTTGTTATGTTATTTGAAATTGAAGTATCATTATGTTTTTACTTACTAAGTATGCAAGCTCACTCCTTTGCACTAAATTTTTTTTTAGGAAGAGTAGATAAAAGATTGCATCATATTGCATTTTGAAGTTGCTTTCAAGCAGTCTGATAGAGGTTGGGCCATCACGTAATCTATTAGTATTTTAGTTTGTTGAGCCATGTACACTTTACTATAAATAGTTACTATGTTGTTAAACAAGGTACATAGTCTAAAAAATACTTAAAGGAAGGTCTTTTAATGACAATGGATGACATGAGAGAATTTTAATGATGTTGTGTCACTTTAATATTCCATGTCTTATGAATAAATTAATGCATCTACTTTAGGAATGATTAGTAAATGGGACGTCACATTACACTACCTTCTCAATCTTAGGATCGTTAGGAGCCTCTCGATTTGGATAGTACTTCCCACTCTTGATCAAATGGCTTACTTGTCTCTCCTCCTTTTCTTCATCACTTTTCTCCTATGGCTTAATCGCCTTTGTATCTTCTAACTTCCTCAGTCTCCTCATTTGAACTCTCCTAAGGATTTATAGCACAGGCAACAACTATAACTTCCATATGGGGGGCATCTTCAAAGGTAGCCATGACAACTTCTTTAAGAATCCCAAAAGCTATCATGAAAGTTTCTTGATCTGGTGGTAGGACAATGTGATAATTTAGGAACAGACTCCTTGCAATGCTTGGCCTTCTAGAATTTGTCAAGATAATGAAAGGTGATTTTATGAAATTCCAATGATTAGAGTGATATTAACATGATTTTTTTATAATTTTATGCATATAATTTTGGATTTCAATAATTTAATAATAAATATATATATATTTTTTAATGTATTTAAAGAGATTATTTAATGTGTATGTTAGTATTTGAAAGAGAAATGATTTTGTAATAATGAGATTATTATTTTAATTTAAGGTTATGTCACTTATTATAAATTATATTTAATCAATTATGTTAATGAATATTTTATATTTAAGAAAATTAATGATAAGTTTATGTAAAGAAAATGTATTTATGGAATTAAGGACTTGAAGAGATGAATTTAATTAAGATTTAAAGAATTTATGAATATTAGTTTGAGTTAATATGAGCATATGATTTAAGTTATTTTAATGTTAACTATATTATATGAACTTATTATGTTAAGTAAATGTTTAAGAAATTTAATTAAATAATGTTAAGGATTTTGACTTATTTAAGTTTATTAAGTTATTGACTAAGTTGATTTAATTAAGAAATTATGTGAATAATTTATTTTAAACTATTTAATTATGAGAAATTAAGTTATTTATGTGAGAAAATTTTTTATTAATTTTGAGAGATCAAATTAATTTATGAGAAAAATTCTATGTTATGAGAAATAATTAAATATAGATAATTATTATTTAATTTATGTAAACGTAATAGTAATTTGTTGAAGTGAAAAATATTATATTTTTGTTTAAGAGTTTTAAATTAATTTAAGCTAATATATGTATTTTATGAAAAATAATTTAATTGTGCGTAAAGAATATAAATTTATTAAATGTAAATATTTTATATGATATAAATTTTAATTATGGGAATTTGATTACTGTAGTAATATTATTATATTATTATTATTATTACTAAAGAGAAAATAATAATAATAATAATAATAATAGCAATTAAAGAAAGAAAAAAAGTAGACCAACCAAAACGTGGTTGGCTAAAAATCAAAAGCAAAAGGTGAGTGGATAGGTGTACACCTAAAACACACACACACACACACACACACACACACACACACACACACACATATATATATATATATATATAAAATAAAAGAAATTATGTCTTGTGTTGGGTTAAAAGCCAAAATATGAAAATTATTTGACTTTTATACTAAAACAAACACAAGGAAGGAAAGCAAGGTTAAGAGTAAGACGTGCCATATCGCATAAGAAAGAGAGAGAGAGAGAGAGACTTTTGGGATAAAATATCAAATGACAATATCTCTCTAACCAAAGCTCTATTTTGGATGATTAAAGTTTGTATGAAAAGCTTTATTCACAAGTTTTTCTCTTGACACATGATTTGCTTAAAAAGGAGGTTGGACGATGGTGAAATCACTAGTCAAAGTTTGGATTAAACTTTTTTTTATATCAATTTTAGACAAACTGTAGCTCATATGATGACACTGTCAGTTCATATGGACTTCTAACATAAATATTTATAAGATGATTATAGTTGATTTTCTAACGACCATTATCGGCAAACTCCAACTACTTTGCTTAGTGGTTTGACGACAACTCAGTAGGCTTGAGTAAAAATTTATGATAAAAAATAGCATAGTTTAAGTTTCATAAATTTTAGAGGTCTCAATAAGATTTTTCAAATTTTTATAATTATAAATTAAATCTTAAAATAAAAATTAAAGTTTATGCGAGTTTAATTGTTGTAAAATAGATGAAATGGAGGTAAAATAATTTTAGGTGAATTATTGATGAAGGTATTAAAGTTAATTGGATGTAATTTAATGTTAATTGCATTTTTTGGACTAAATTGAGCACATATGAAAAGTTTTAGGATATTTGTGAAATTTAAGATTTCGATGCATTTATTGGAGGAATTGTCAATGACTATGATTATAATTTATGTTATTGTGATTAAATGAAAGTAATGATGCTAATTGAGTATATAGTGTACTAATTGGACTAAATTGATAAGTTTAATGTACTAATTGTACTAAATTGATAAGTTTAGGAAAGATACAATATTTAAAAGATTAAGATATTTAATATGAAATTAATGATAGTTATGCATATACATGAATACTAAATGATATTTTATGAGATCTTACATGGATTATGGACCCAAATGGTAAGAGTTATATATGTAAATGTAATTTTTGGACTAAATTGCGAGCATAGAAATAGTTTATAATTAATTTCCTTACGGGCCTTTTTGGTAATAATAGTTTAATTTATGCATAATACATTGTTTATGTGTGAGTTTAGACAACTGTTTATATTTTTAGTATTTTTATTATATGTCTAGGTGTATTTGATGCTATGGATAAAAAATAAAGAAAGAGTTATGCATTTAAGGACTAGTAACACCGGGTGGGAGATTTTATCATGGTTTTTTAAGGTCCACTACATACATGCATCATACTTTATATATAAGCCATAGTAGGCCAAATTATGTTAATATAAAGGTCACAGTAGGCCAAATTTTGTACATAATTTTTATGAATGAAGTGAGATGACATGATATAAATATTATGTATAAATGCAATATGATATGAGAATAGTTCAGGGAAGAAGTAAGAATCCAAGAAGTCATAGCTAACTATGTAAGGATTGAGACCTATATGATATTAATGAATATTATGCACGCAAGACACGATTGGTGATGAAACCCTCTTGTGTAAGAGAAAGAGGTTAATGGTGAGGCAACTCTCCCTCAAGCGCACGATCGATGAGACAACTCTAATGTGTAAGAAAGATAAATAAGCTAAGTAAGGATTCTCATGGACTTGGCTGCCGATATGTGTAATGATATGTATATAAATATTTTATGAAAATGATATGTCATATAGATAGAAATGTATTCATTTTAAAGCATGTGAGCATGCATAAATGGAAATATAAAATTTCTTACTAAGTTTTCAATAAGGAACTCACTCCCCGCACATATAGTTGTTTTACAGGAAAGATATAAATGTTGATTAAGTTGATGGATGAATGTTAGTCTAAGGGTTAAGATTAAATAATAAGTATTATATATATTTTAAGGATATATACTTGTTCTTTATAATTGTCTAAATTATTTATATATAACTATTATTAAGGATTATATATGTGATTAAGAAATATGATTATTATGTAACCATATTCTTAGTTATCTCTGCAATATCTTTAAGTGTATTATAGAATATCTAGAATGAGTTTATATATATGAAATAAATGTTAATGATTATGGTGCATAATGTAATGATATAAGAATGTTATATGTTTAAGAATGAATTCCTTGATTCTAACGATATTTTCATAGGAGTTTATTATGTATATGATTTATGAGATAAAACAAAAAAAGTAACGAGTAACAAAAGGAAAAAAAAGAAATATGATATTTAAAGAAATTTTAATCCATAACTCTCATTAGCTTATTCGTTCAAATTCAAGATAGTATTAATGTAAATTTAAGATTTTTAGAGTAATGCAAAGAAAGGCATAATAGGCCTTTACACGAGTTAATTTTGGCTTGGTATAGGTTATGGAGGCCCTAAGCCTTCTTGTTCTCTAACACTGGCATGGTTTGAAGTTTAGGTCATGATAGATAATAGTTTTGTTGTTAATGAGATCTAAGATCTCATACCTCAACTTGTAGCAATTATATGTGTTATACCTAACTCTCTAGTGAAAAGCATGATAAGCATCAACATCATACCTTCTTGGAAAAGGATTGGGAGGTAGCATACATGCCAATGGCTTTAATACCTCCTTCTTTTATAGCCTCTCAAATGTCTTGGACAATATCATGCCCAAACTAGTGAACTATCTTAAAGGCCATATCGCATTCACATATGGAGTCTTGTTCTCTCCCTTTGAGGGGTAGTGTACTTCTCTTCCCACTATGCTGCCTATTCAATTTAAACTCTGACTCTTTAGAATATAGGCTGACTTCTCTAAGATCATAAAAATTACATATAAGCATCCTGTTAATTATAGTGTTTATGCTAGGCAAGGCTTTCTTAATAACTATCATGACATGTTCCCTCTCAATTGGTCGAGTGGTTACCTCGAAGGCCATCTTCTTCCACCTCCTTAATTAGTCATTGAAGCTCCTATTAGTTTTTTTTGTCTTAATGGCTACAAACACATCTAAATTTCATGCATAATGCTTATTAAAAGCTTATGTCAACTCTTTTTAATTTTCTTTGATTATCTTAAGCTAGTTGAAATACCATATTTTTGTAGACCTTTCTAATGATAATTCAAAAAGCTCAAGCATGGTACTTGTGGAGACCTTAGATGTCTTCATGATCAACACATAACAATAGACAGTTCTTTATGCTTTAAATTTTAGTAAACTTAGGAAGCTCAAGCATCTAAAAATTAGCAAGAAGTTTCTCAAGATTATAAGCAAGTAATTATTCAATGTCAGTTCCCCAATCTAAACCTCCAGTGCCTAAATTCTTTTGAATCGTTTTTAGTTTTTATAG
The DNA here is from genome assembly GCA_949677035.1 of Omphalea diandra. Classification (NCBI taxonomy): domain Eukaryota; kingdom Viridiplantae; phylum Streptophyta; class Magnoliopsida; order Malpighiales; family Euphorbiaceae; genus Omphalea; species Omphalea diandra. Next base: position 4,618 of record CATIWR010671143.1, on the reverse strand, counting down.
CAAAGTTATCAAATCAGACACTCTCTTTATCACTTTTTATATGCTTATTAGGGACTATGGTTGTACTACCTACTTCTTTAATTAGTTTACTCTTATGGTACTCCTTCATCCCAAATAGATCATCATCAATAATCATAAGAAGAGGTTGTCCCCTTAAGTGCCTTCCCCTTTATCAATTCTATTAGCAGATGCTCTGTCTTTCTTTAAAACTCTCATTGAAGCATTTGTTCACCTATTTAATGATCCTTTCTTATATTGTTTGGTTGAGGTTAGATCTTATCTTCTTTATTGCCTTTGGTGGCACAATTAGCTGCATGAATGACTCTAATCTTTAAATGGGACAATGTGTTTAACTTTTCTTAGCTAACCTATTTCCTCTCCTTTTCCTTGAGGAGTTGGTAGAGCTATGATAGTTAGAAAATAGGGGTTATTAGCATGATGATGAAACAATTAATGATGCATGTATGTTTGGAGTGCACAGGTTATTTGAAAAAGATTCTTCCAACCTTATTACTTCTACTAATGAGAACTAGTGGCTTTTTCCTAAGTATGGTTCCTAAGTAAGGTCTTATTCTTGTATCAATATAGGATAATGAACATGCAAGGTTCCTCAAACCAGGTAGGTAAAAGTCCCTAAAGAATATTATACAAAGAGACTAAGAAATTAATAAAAGGTTTAAATGTTTATAAAAAAACTCTTTACATTAATAGAGATAAATTACAAAGAAGAAGGATTGATTTTATGATGAAGAAGAACTGATGTACATATGCATTTACATGAAAAGAGATCATTTACATAGTGAGGGATAGAGAACACATAAGCTTTTACATATGAGGCATAAAGATTTACACCAAAAGGGGAATGAGATTATGTTGCGTACTTAGGTAGGCGAAAGCTTAAATATCTTATTTAGGGACTTCAACTGCCTTTGAAATAGATGCAAACAAGTGGGTATTATATTTTAGGCCCTAGGATGCAAGCCTAATGATGAAAAACTACTAAATTTATCTCCTAAGATGTAAGAGATGAGTTGCAAAAGAAGAAGAGTAAAGCTTAAGGAAGTCGTGGATCAAACCCAAACTAAGCCTAAAGCCCAACTAAGCCTAATTCAAAAACCATCTTGCCACCTTTTGAATGGTTATACAACCATCTTACTCGATCGTACAACCAACCATTTGGTTATACAATCAAGAAAAAAACCATAACAAGTAAAAGATTCTAGAACCTTGACCCTTATCATTCATATGGTTATACAACCAACTTATTGGTCTAATAACCAACCTCTTAGCTATACAAATCACTTTAAAAGCTTAATCTCTAGAATGTTATTAGCTTTTGTCTATTTTGAGTCCATAATAAGGTGTAACTAAAGCCAACTTAGATTAGGTGCACCTATCTCCCTTTATAAATAACCCCCCATTTTCAAGAGGGTGGGGAGGTTTGGAAAACCTTAGCAAAACTTTGCTAAAATTGCTTTACAAACACTATTAAACATAGAAAACTAAATGTTAAGTCAATTACACCATGATCTAAAGTGGTTCTCTAAGTATTATGACTCTCAGTTGTGTATAACAGTTACATTTTGGAGGATAAAATCAATATATAGTACCTCTAAATGTAAGGCAAGAATAAGAAGCATCCTAGTACTCCTAACCCTCTTAGTCCTCATTTTCTTTGAAAAACCAATCTAACTGAATTGTACAGAGCACCAAGAAGGTTGTACAAACCACTAATTAGTCTATAAAACCCTTTTTGACTGAGAATACATTGTGTTTTTCACCTTCTTCCCTATTAATTTTCTTATTTCTTTTATGTTTTTTAAGGATGTCTTGTGAGCTTTAATGGCATAATATGGGTTGATTTTATGGCCTAAGACCTTTATTCATTCAAACAATAGAGCAAGGATCAAGTTAAGGATCGGTTGGATTTTATGGTTTTCATGCTTATAATCTCTTCTTCTTCATGCCTTTACACTTTCTTATGTCTTATAAATTTTGTTTGGGCATCATTTTGGCAATGATTAGGAGAGGGATTTGTCATTGCCATGACCTTAAGAGCCTTGTGATCCTTGTTGTCGTTACATAATTAATGTTATACTATAATCATCCATTATCATAAGTGATTAGCTATCTAGCTAGCTCACTCAATTGATTTATTTAAAATGTTTATCATGATTATAATTTGGGAGAAAGATCAATCTTTTATGATCTCCATCTAGTTGCACCCTGTGCTTACTAGATAATATGCTGCTTATGTATCATTTGGCCCTTTTAAACTTCTATTATGGGCATGTTGATATCCTAGCCTCTATATAGTTAATGATAAGCTTACGGATGCCTAAGCCCTTTAGGGACATTATATGGGAGGGTCTAATAACCCTAGGATCCCCTATGTTAATACTTCACTCAATGTCTCAACCACTTCCAAAATGCACTTTGAATCCCATGTTTGCATTATATGCTTATACCTTATTTCCTAAGCTTTTAAGTCATTAGTTTTTTTTTTGTTATTATCATCATTTATGTGTTCATAGATGTTAGGATTATGTTGATCTTTGACTTAGACTATGATTAGGATCCCTTAGCATAAAAAGGATGAGATAAGGTCATCATTTAGATTATATTTAAAATTTTGATTTGTTCATTTATTTTTATCCCTTTGACATAACACTAACTTGTTTACTCTTTATATGTGTAGGTTACTAAATTTATGCATGATCTCTTTATTTGGAAATGGTTGTACTCACATCCCCATGATGCATATGTGTGATGCTTTGATGATGATATGCTTGATTGAGATATGTTAGGACCATGCCCAAGATTGATAACTTGATTAACTAATAATAAAGCTAAAATGATAAAATGTGAACCAAAGATGCTTGAAGGCTATATCTCTAAATTTTGGCAATTTGGAGGTGTTTAATCTCTTCCTTAAGAAGCACCTAATTCTCAAACCCTATCTTTAATGATGTGAATACAAATGGGGCCTTTTAAATAACATTCGTAGGCTTAAAATTTGTCTTTATCTTGATTCTTATCCTAACCAAAGTTTGGTGGCAACTCCACATTCTTGTTAGGGATGACATTAATGTATTATCCCACCTTGGTCCTTTGTTGACCATAACTTTCAAAAAAGGGCTTTTATGTTGTGTAAGGCCTCAAGGATCACCCATTGATCAAATTCTCACGCCACGCTTAGGGGTTATTGCTAATGTATGACCCTTATTTTATTGATCCCCCATTGATCAATCAAAAGTAAGAGTCGCATATTGATCAATCAAAAGTAAGAGTCGCATGAAAAATTCCACTAGTTTGAGCGTAATCCCAAAAACTGATCTAACACTTATATTGGTGACTTAACTTGGGAAATCAAATTGACTTTACATTAATCTATAGTGCACTTTTACCATATTGTTCTTGTTATTGGTAAATCCATTACATTCATCTAGCCTCTGCACTTTACCACATACATTAGGTTTGTGTTTAGATAAAATTAATGGATTCTCTAAACTTGATACTTAAGCTTATTTCGAGATTAAGAGATACTAGAAGGTGCATGTCTCAATTGTGTGTGAATAGGTTAAGACTTAGCCTTTGTGCCATTTTTCTTGGCATTTCCTTTCTTAGAAACTTTTGGCATTCTAATTAGGTTAGGTACACTAACTTCCTTAGCCTTGACAAAGACTATTTTGAAAGTAGAAGGAGCAATAAAAATGGAAGCACTATATCATAAGCCATGTTTAATGGATAGGCTCCTTTGAATTTTAAGGATGGAGTATAATTTCTCATTTCCTTTTATGAATTTGCTTAGAATATCTTTGGACTTAGAATTCTCAACAATGAGAGACTCAACCTCATTAGGCAAAGTCTCTTGATTCATAGTACAATCTTTTAAAGATTTGTTATCTTTCTTAAGAGAGAAGGTGTTGGACTGGAGAGTTTTAACTTTCAAGGTGAGTTTGGTAATGATAAAATATAATTCATCTGTAGAATAAGAATCACAAGAATTTACCTCAAGCTCACCATAACTATCACTATCATTACTAAAGGAGTACTCACTTGAGGACTCATCTAATTTCTCCTCAATTGCCATGAGGCAAAGATTGGCCAACTCTTATTTAGTATCCTCCTCATCAAATTCAAAGTCACTTGTGTTGTCCTAAGTAGCTTTACACACTTCCTTTTCTTTCTTGAAGGTGTATTTCGTGGTATGAACTTTGCTCTTTTTTTGCTTGGGACAGTTAGACTTTAAATGCCATTTCTCATTGCATCCATAGCAAATGAACTGACTTTTGCTAATTTTCTTCTTAACTTTGTTGGTACATTCATGTTGAGTTTGTAAGGTGTCCCATATTTCTTTAATCAATGTCCACATTTGCAGCTTAGCATATTGAGATTTATGGATTGTACAGAAGATAATGTGCATAGCTCATATGTTTTTCAAGTTTGCCTTCTTCTCTTCAGCTATCCATTCGGTCATTGTAACATCCCTAGTCACATTCATTAGCATTATCACATGAGCATATGCATTAGATAAATAATCATTTAGAAGTACCATTGCATTTGGGGACATTGGAACATATATGTAGTGTTTGTATAGTTGTATGGCAAATTGTTT
>CATIWR010671133.1:0-16441 GCA_949677035.1 Omphalea diandra | reverse complement strand
TATATATATATATATATATATATATATACACGCTTTATTTTTTTAGAATTTGGCAGTATGGATTTAATTTCAATTATAATATATGATATTAAATTGATATTAATTACTTTATAAATTAATTTATAAAATTAGTTGTTCATGCATTTGAGATTTTGTGCTCTGTTGTAAAATAGTGAATTACGTATTCTCACAATCACAATAACTAAATATCAACTTGTGAAACAAAAACCAGTATATAATTATTTTGTATTATATATATATATATATATATATATATATATATATATATATATATATATATATATAGTAGTTTAGTAGAATAGCACGTTTACTAAACTAAAAATAGGCATCTTTTTTTTGTTAATAGTATTTTTTTATTTTATTATTTTATTGATATCTAAGTTAATTTTTAAATTAAAGAATTTTTTATTGATTCAAAAATTTTATCCTCTATCTATGTTTTTTATATAAAAAAAAATATAAATATAAATAAATATAGGCATTCTGATTAATTTTAATGTTAAAATTAGGACTTGAATCAAAATTTTGAATAAGTATCTTTGTTTTTAAGCATTAATGAGAAATACTATATTGGTAATATTGTTAACATATTTTCTTAACACGCATCTAGCTATTATTAGTACGAGATTTTATTTTATGTAGATATGCGAAAGGTAATGGAGATTCCCTAATTTAACTGATGTTACACAATGTAACTCCAAATAGAGCAAGTTGGAGTCGACCAACAAAACAATCATAAAGCTAGATGAGAAATCATCGAACGTAGAAGTCTAAATTCAACGATTTCAGCTCCATTATTTGATGGCCCCCAATGACCAAGCTTGAGGGAACTTGTTTCTAGCCATATTGTCGTTCTTAGTCGATGAAATGATTTAAAAAGTTGGGTCATCATTAGATATTTATTAGCAAATCAATTTAGATAATATTTTTGTCAGACTTAGTCATCTTTGTAAGTAAATGCGAATCTCATAGCACTATTTATAGTTGCACAAAGAAAAAAATGCATTATAATGTAATATACTAATTATATTATTTCATAATTTTTACTTAAGCTAATTTAACATATAAAACCTATGTAATTATGATTACTTTTACTTATATTATTATTAGGATTGGAAATTTCAATTAATATTTTTATTGTGTTGGTATTTATTGATAGTTTGTCACTGTTTCTTTCTTATTATAATCACCTACAATTAATAAAATAATAAATAAAATAAAGAAATGAAATTATAATTACATCACATCAATTTAATTTGGCAATAAAGTCAATAAAAGATCAAAAGAGTAATTAATTTTTTCATTATATTATCTTCACCATTTAATTTCATTATATTACATTTTACGCAAATGAAGGTCATGAAGTACATACTATCAAAATGATGACATCACTTAATTTATTCAATAGCTTTAATGATAATTTAAGTTTAAATTTATATATGTTAATGTGATTCTGACTCAAATTTTAATTATTAAAATATGTCAGAATTATAAATTTGACTATAATATTAGTTCAATTTATATATTTGCGGTGTAATTTCTTTATACCAAAATATAATGAAATTTAATTGAATGTCTTTTATATTTATATATTTCACGATTTTATCCTAAGACACTATTAATCTTATACTCTTACTTTTGACTCTATATAATTTTTTTTCCCTTTTTTGTTTTTGAAAGAATTTTTTTCCCCAAATTAATTAAGCTAATTAAAGTTATATATTATTTCTTCTCTTGCCACCTTGAAGCCATCAATGGACAAAAGCTTGTACATGGCAGATTTGACAACATATCTTTGCTTCAGGGATTAGATATGATACACTTAAGAGAAAAGGGCCCTACAGACTAATTGCTCCTTTCCAACTAACAGTCTAAAGAGCATAGTGACAAAAGCCGCACTAAACAGTGCAAATATAATGTCAGCTCCTGTGAGAGTAGCAATGGAAAGTATTTGTGGTGGTGGCAGGCGTAGCAAGGCATAGATTGTTCTGTTTATTGAATGAAAATGATGTTAAAGAGGCAGTACTTGTGGATGAAGCGAATCCTGATGATGCTGCAACTGATGAGAACCCTGAAATTGTAGCAACATTGATGTTGTTGTTCTCATTTATTTGCTATCGCCAGCTTGAGGTTTCAAGTGGAGAATTCGCTTCACCCCTCTTCTCTTTAACCATTTCCTATCAATTAGTACATTAAGTCACATTCCAAAGCAATATAATAACAATCTTAATGAACTTGTAAATGGAATTAGACTTCAATTTCCTGTGAATAGCACTCACTACCTGATTGCTTGATAGTAGACGAGGATATATGCCAGGCAATGTTGGAATCGTCTTGGATTCCTTTGGCAGACCGGTAAGTGTCTGTACAAAGAGGCATCAAATTATTAACTGCTAGATTATAAGCATTTGCACGACAGAAAGGACTGATACTGGTCAGACCAGGCAACATATGCTTTTTAATATGCCTAATCAACGAACCTAAAACAAGAATATACATTCAGCAGTGAAAAAAAGGAAATGAATTGCAGGCATCTTAGACAGAATAATACCAATGGTCTCTCATTGCTGGGCAATTCGCAATCTAAACAATGAAAATGGCAGTCTCTCGCTTTCTTATTCGCCATCGAGGCATTTGCTGGTGCGGAAATTCCAAGGCTCAAATCAAGATTGGGGCTGCCAATCCCTGCATACACCATTATAAAGTTCATTGTAAATACTAATAAGCGACCGACTGAAAACTTCCCCAACTAGAACATCATATTCTATTGGTACCTCCACTAGTTAGATCAAAATTGATCTTCCCTTCATAAAAACTAGGCTCAAAATTGGTTACTGCTTCTCTTCCATTACATTTGATGGCTGTCATATCATAAGCCCTGGATTAAGCGGGTGAAAATGGGATAATGCATTAGATTTAAACATGACAAAAGTCAGAAAGGTAAATAAATTGAAGATCATTAAGGACCTTGCAGCTTCTACTTCGCTGTCGAATAATCCAAGATAAGTATACCTGGTAACCAGAAAAAGGGTTGCCCTGAGCCCTTTTTGTTCCTTTGAAATAGCCATCTTAGGTATCACTAGTTTCAAGTTGGAGTTTACACCATAAAACATCTAGCTACATCTTTTTTTATTATTATTTTTTTTTTTTTAAAAAAAAAAGGCCCACTGGAAAATCTTACTTCTTTCCGTGGAATTGACCCATTCGAGCTTCCCATCTACCACATTTGTGAAGAGTTACACCTCTGTATTTTGAGCTACCTCGCTCGAATCCAGTGCTTTGTCGACGAAGAATAAGAACAAATTCTTCTTTGCTCAAGATTTTCATCTGTATATCAATAAATATTGCTATTAATAATCACAATAAAATCTTCCCCCACAAATATTTTGGAAAAAAAAAAATTTGTTAATTAGTCACAATAAATTGAAAAGATTTTTCACCTGCTTCATATCATCCTCGTAATCAGCTAAACTGAAGTTGATATCTGCATCAACTCCCCTGAACTTAATTGCAGCTCGATCATATGCTCTGAATTTACAATATCCAAATTTAGTAAAAAAAATTAACAAAATTTATCCAATCTAAACCAAGGAAAGAAAAAAAAAAAAAACCAGAATTCCTACCTTGCAGCAGCAAGGGCAGTGTCAAATCCACCTGTTCAAGAGATGAAAGAAGAAAATCAAATTATTGTAAAAAATAAATCCTCATAATTAAGTATTAAACAACAACTAAGCATAAAATTAAAACCTTTCCACGGATTTAATCATCCTTATCCTTGTACCTTACCTAAATATACTTGCTTCCCACAATCCCTGCAACAAATTAACAAACAAACAAATCAAAATCATTAACCATATCAACCCAAAAACAAAAAGAAAAAAAAAATCATGTCTTATGATTATAACATGCATAAAAAGCAAAGATCACATCTAATTCGGAAAGGAAAATAAATCCCATTAAAATCCATATATGTATGTACTCACCATATGTGAGATTCCCATCGCCCAGTTCGCCTGTAAAATGTTACTCCTCTATACTGAGAGCTTCTAGACCTGGGCCCTCGTCTGCTCTTCCTCATTTGCTGTTGCGTTTGCTGCACAACTTTTAGCTGTGCATCTCCTCCACTGGGCTCCATCTGCGATAGTTTCAACCACTGATGTTGATGATGAGGCCTTAACATCGTCACCAATCTATCAGACTGCAAGTCCAATTCTTGGGCACTATTTCTCGCGGGAAAAGGTTGGTGGGTATTGATGAAATCTTGATGTGGGTAGTAATTGTTATCATTTTTATCTTCCTTTAAGATATCGAACATCAAAGTAGAGGTGATTTTATTGATGTTGGAGGAGTTCTCGTCTCCAGGATTGGTTACAGCTTCTTCTGTGTTGATAATAATGGAGGAGTTTGATGTTCCTGAAGAATCCTCCTCCATTTGGGCAGTAGTTCTTGAAGCCTCTATCTCTATTACCACCACCTTCTTGTTCTTGTTCTTGTTCTCGTTCTGTACGGCATCACAAGAAGAAGAGTCGTTGTTAGATATGATATCAAGATTGAGATCCAACATGGTGATCTTTTTCTTGCTTGCTAGCTTTCTTGTTGTTTGTTTTTGGGCTACGTTTTAGTTTCTTGGTATATGTTATTGACCTCTAATAGCAAAGCGAAAGACACAGAAAACCAAAACCCATTTCTTGAAAAAGGTTTTTAAAAAAAAAAATTAGAAGAAGAAAGTTTCTTGAGTGTAACGGATGGGATCAAGAAGCAGAATTAGGTGTAAGCAAGAAACCTTATTTAGTGAAAGTACATTAGAAAAAGAAAGAAAGGTTGGGGTTCTGCAGATGGCGAAAAACTGGAACTCGGCTCTGCCAGATTATATGGACAAATGCACGGAGAGAGTTAACTAAAAGAGCGATCGGTTTTTGACGATGATGATGAGAGAGAGAAGGTTGTAATAAACTGATAAATAAAGAAGCATTGGGTTTAAAGCAGATGGAAGATGGCGACGTGCTATATTAAAAGCCTTTTTTCTTACATTTGCCCCCCAATTTCTTTGCTGCTTTCCATTATATCTATCTACACTGACTTTAGCATAGTCTGAAAGCAGTCAATTAAAAAAAATTATTTATTGTTTGTATAAAATTATTTTTTATTATTTATATAAAAATATTTTATATCCATAATTATTCATATTTTTAAATAATACTTTATCCTTATAACACAAATTGTTTTAATTTAGACTCTATAATTTCAATGCATAAAAAAATATTATTTTCATCTCTTTATATAGTGAAAATTACATAAGGTTATAATATATCTGTATTTTTTTTTTTTTACTGAAAAAGTTATATAATTTCATGTTCTAAATTTACAAAATCGGTGTGCAAATTATTTATTTAAATAGAAATTACATAGTGTATTTTCAACTATATAATTTTCTATTAACCTTATGAACATATTTATTAGTATGAGTAATATATTCATCTTTTCATGTAACTGGCTCAGTGAAAGGTTACACAAAATTATACAATAAAATTACAACATTCAAGAAAAAAAATTATTCATTTAATCAAAAGTTATATAATATATTCAGTTGTATAGTTTTTTACTAATTTGAATAATTCTTTAATTATTATGTGTAATATGTCAATTTTCTCATGTAACAATTCTTCATGAATAAAATAAAATTATTTTATTTTATAATTTCAACAAAATAATTACTTATTTTAATAAATATTTAGATAGTATCATAAATTTGGAAGGACTAAAAAAGAAATATTGTTGTATTATATAGGGACACTGTAGAATTCCTCCAATTTCTTATGTTATGGAATTTGGATGGTTGTTTTGGCCATTTTATTTGAGTTAATTGTCTTTTTGAATCCATAACATTATAATTTTAAAATTATTCTAATACTATTGAATTAAAATTTTATTAATAATTTTTTAGATATATTAGAGCGATCTTTTCTTTGCATGTATTATTTTTATAGCCTCAATAAATTTTTTAAAAATTTATATATATTTGTATCATATTCATCATAATGGTGAAAATATTTATCATCTTTTACTATCTTAATAACATTAATTTTTAGTGTTTTGGGAGCAGGATCGAACTAATAAAATTGAAAATCGATAACTGATCTAGTTCAATTCAATGTAAAAAATGGAACATCTAAAAACTAAACAAAACTGAAAATTTCGATCAAAACTAAAAAAAAAAATTATCTAAAAACAAAAATTAGATCAAACTTATTTAAATTAAAACTACATAATTTTGTGAAAAAGTTTTTTAAAATTTTTAAAAAATTATATTATTTTACTCAAAATTAAATTTTAAGAAATAATTTTTATCATTTTATCATATTATATATTTTTTTAATTTTTTAAATATTATTTATATATTTAAAAAAATAAAAAATACCTATTGAACTAGAGCAATCAAACTAATTGAATTAAAAATAAGTCAATTAATTGATTTGATCTTCAATCCAATTTTAAAAACATTATTAATTACAACCAATAATCTCAAAATTATAAACTGTTTAGCTTATTACACTTAAAAAATAACTCTAACACACAATTTTAACACACATCAACTTATGTATTATAATACAATTCATATAATTCATAATAAATATAATAATTTATTTTTTATTATTTTAAAATATAGCTAGACTATTTACTATTTTAATTTTTATGGTCAATGATTACATAACTATAATGGATAAAAACTCCATAATAATGGGTAAGATTTCTCCCCTTTTCACATCAATAAGAAAACTATTTAGAAAAAAGATAAATAATTCTTAACGCTTCTGTTAATAGAGTCATCTTTTTCTAATTATATTTCAATATGGATTGAAATCTAATTAAAATTAATTCTAAAATAAAAATTTTAAATTTTACACCATATAAAAAATAATTTTCATTCACTTAATAAATATTTGTTATAAATAGGTATATTTTTTATATATTTCATTAAGAATTTAAGCCATAACTTGAAAGTTTAATTATTTATCTTTCTTATGAGACAGTCAACCGACTAAAATTGAATAGGTCGGCAGAGTTGGCAAATGGCAAAATTGAGAGGTTGGTTGCATTTTTGGCTGTATAACGTGTACATTATACTCGAATTAATTAGAATAATGCAATAATTTTTTTTAATCTTGTTAGACTTGAATTTGTTTTTCGAACTTTTAATATTTAATAAATTATTGATTTCCTGGCTTTCTTATCAGAAGATTATATACATACTAAAATCTTGTATTATAGTCACACTTCATTCTTTATTTTAATTTTTTATGTGTTTAATTGGATCTCATTTATATAATATATAATTGGATCTCATTTATATAATATACCAAGAGCTTAAAAAGATGATATATATATATATATATATATATATATATATATAAAGCATAACAAGTTTTTCATTCAAAATGGCACCGCCAAAGTTGCTAACAAATTTTCAGCAACATGATGGTCGGTCCAACAATGGAAAATAATAAGCGGCATTCTTAAGCCCAAAAAGAAAAAAAAAAGAAAAAGAATCACATAAAACTCCAACTGAGATTAATATATAAAAGAAGAACACTACACATGCCATATCATCTTAAGGTGTCACACTTGGCAGAAAATAATAGGCTTCCAAAAATAGAAAGAGATAATTTGAGACTCTAGAAAATTACAGTGGATAAGGTTGACCAATGACCTTGCCATATATGGAACTCTATTGTGGTACTTAGGGCCAACCCCCACTCTCAAATTTGCTTAGTTTAGTTATTTCCTGTATTTTAATTAAATACGTCTAGTGGTCCCCACTTTACAAAAGGTCCAAAATGCAGCGATTGTGGCTTCACTATCTTCCAAAAAAAGGGTCCCACATAGATCGCAACGTGACTATAACGCCAACCTGTATCATGTGAATTTAGTAACCTACACCAACTATAATGATTGTTTACACATAAGATTTTTTTTTTTTTCCTTTTTTAAAATTGGTTACATAACATAAGTTTTTTTCCTTTTCGACGACGGACCACCCCTCCCCCCACGCCCCCCCGGCGGGCCCCTTCACAAAAATGGATTAATTATTATTATAAATAAAAAAACAAAAGAATCTATTATTCTCTTCTATTCATAACATCTGATTCCAATCCCATATCTTATATTGGTTATATAAGTAGTAATTTTTGACATGATAGAATATTTTAGCTGTATATTTATTTCAAAATATTATATATAAAAATAAAAGAAAATGTAACTCTTCTTTTATCATTCAACATTTCATCTTTCAAATAAAATACAAGTGAATTAAATTGAAATAATATTTCAAGAAAAAAAACAATCAGAAGTTGCTTCAACTGCTAGAGCAAGCATATTAGCGTACTTACTTTCTAAAGAAACTTCATAGCAAATATAACCTTTTAGAAGGCGAACTTTTAAAATAGGATATTTGAATAAAGAATAAAATTATTATTATTATTATTAAGCAACACTTTATATTATCAATATATTATTAATTTAATTTTTCGATTGTTAGATACATGGCAAATGATTAAAGACTTAAACTTTCTATTTCTTTTATTATTATTGTTATGTATTATTTTTATGCATCTATGTCACATATATGTTGTGATTGCATAGGTATGTAAACTCACAATAAATAAAGTCAATCAAATAACAATAATATTTTACATAATTAAATCAAATAACAAGAATATTTTACATAATTTACATATTTAATAGGACTATGTTCGTAGATGTCATCCTTCACTGTCATTAATTTCATTAAGAATATCAATAAACTCCAAATATAATTCACAATTTATTTCAAAAACAGTACAATTCACAATTAACTCATTTTATCCAAAAAATTTCACCCAATGCGGGTATGGAGATAATTAACATTATTCATAGCAATTAAAATAATTTATTTTTCATTATCATCTAGACATAATTAGACTGTTTATTATTTTAACTTTCACAATTTAGGGATTACCAATTGCAATATGTAAAAATCCTCACAACAATAAATAAAAACTCCTCCTTAGATTCAGTTCTCTCAAATTAATAGACAAAAATCTTCACTATCATTGGCAAAAGCTAAAAAATTTCTTTCACAATGCTCATACTTGTAATATTAACACATTCAATCATGCTTTAACTGAAATACGCATAATTAAAAATAATTCTTAACTAAAAGTCTTACTCTATGTAAAAAATAATCTTTCATCTACTAAAATGTTTTCTACAATAAATTAGAACAAATATATTTCTATATCTATTAGAAATTTGAATCATAATCAAACATCTATCTTTACTAAAAATAATATGTATAACTTATGCCCATAATATAGCTAAAAGACTATAGCTTAGTTTATATTTTATAAATAAGAATATTATTATTAATCTTTTGCAATTGATTGTCATATACATATAAACCATCAAAATAACATTGATGTGAAAAAACGTTCATTTGTTTTATGATGAAAAGCAAACATGACAATTTTTAGATTGGTCTACAAATTCTATTCAAACATTAGTTAACCCCAAACAAATGTAAAAAATATTAAAATGATAGAAAGAAATGTTTCGAATAACTCTAACGATTCAAATTAATGAATTTCCAAAAATGGATTCACTTGATAATTTAAATCCATGTGAAATCAAAACCATCCGAGTCCATCCAACATTCAAAACAAACTCAAAATTAAATTGTCACGCCCAGACTTGTATATATATATATATATATATATATATATATATATAATAGCAGTAGATTACGAGGAGCCTGTTAGGGAGTGAGCTAATAGACAAGATTTTCCCCAGTAGACAGAAGAATCATGTGCCTGATTAGGAAGTCCAAGGAACTGCCCCTTCTCATCTATGAAAAGGCAAGTGTTTGCCATCGTCGGACCACAGAATTGCATATAGATCTCTACAAATTAAATAAATAAATAAATTAGGGAAACTAATGGGAAAACAGATTTCCACTTCTCCTTCTCTCAGTTTGTTTGCTCAACAATTTTGTTTGATTATTTGTACAATAATTTCGAAAATTGGAAACCGATTAAATTGAAAAAAGGGACTAAAATTAAAATCAAATCAGTCAAATCTAAAACTATATTATTTTGTAAAAATTTTAAATTTATATTCTTTTATTCAAAGTTTAGATATTAAAATATTTTTATTACTTTATTATGTTATATATTTTTGAATTTTTTAAATATTTTTTAATATTATATATATTTATTAAAAAATAAAAAAAATGATCACTTGAACCAAATCGATCAAACTAATCAAGTCGGCCAAATTGACAACTGATCAATGAATTTGATCAGTCCAATCCAATTTTAAAAATATTAATTAATTTTTTATTAAAATTTCCACTTAATGAAAATTCAATTAATATTTGTTCAATTTTGCCTTTATATTCCACAATTGGTCTTGACATTAAAATGTGAGAATCCCCACAGAGACGAGGATGGAAGGAAAATTTCCCCCACTAAAATGGAAAAACGAGGATGGGAGATAACTCCTGCACTCACCCCGTTGCCATTTCTAAACTTACGAGATGATTATTCCTAAAATTTCAAACGAATATTCACTTATCAATTCTTATACCAACTTTCATGAAATAACTAATTTTCATATATTTCATTTGATTCAAGTGAATTAATCATATCATAATGCTAGAGAAATCTAAAAATTGCGTATTTCAAAATGCAAAAAGTCGATTATTTAAAATTTAGAATAATAATTTTTAGTTTAATATTTCTGGTCTCAATTTTATTATATTACTTGAATTGATACCATATTATTGATGCATAATGAAATAATACACTTTTAAAAAATGTACTATAATAATAAAATAATATCACATTAGATGAAACTATAAAATTAAAAAGTTGGTATTTCAAGACTTTATATATATATGTGTGTGTGTGGGCGCGCGCACTCGCATGTAATAACATTATTATAATAATAGAATATGCCAATGAACAATGAAAATTGAAAATGTGTTAGTGACTAGGAAATTAGATATTGATCCTAAGTTATGATGCATGAAAACTTTTAGAAAGAGATATTTCCATATTTTAAAAATGTTTTCTTTCAAGTAATTCATCAAAATTTATCCGAAATATTTTGGACACGTTTCTGTAATTTTAAAAAATTAAGAAACATATTTCTATTTTGAAATTTTTTTCTACTATTAATTTTCATTATGAAACTTATAAATAATTAATATTTATTTTTACATATTTGATTAATTATTATCATTGTCATCTCATTTTATTTTTCTATAATTAATATTGATTTAGATAATTATCTTTAATATTATTTTTTGTATATTCTCATAATTAGTTATTTCAATATTTATTATATATAAAAAAAATATTTATAAATATGTTCTTTTATTTTTTATATTTGCACATTTCCTTTACATTTCATTTTTTATATTTTTAAAAAATATTATTTTTCTAGGTTTGTTTTCTCGTTTTTCATTTTTTTGCCACCTAAATTTTAAATTTTTTTTTGCTAGAACCATAATATTTCCTTCTTTTTTTTTTTTTGTGCAGATAGTAATGGCCACATGATTTTGTAATTATTATTATTATTATTATAAAAGTGCATGATATATACAATTGAAGGATATTTTGGTAATTTAGAAATAGTAAGCCACAAGGCCAACAACCAAATGCATGGAGAGGAAAAGATGAAGACTAGAGAGAGAGAGAGAGAGAGAGAGATCTTGATGAGGACGGAGGAGGCCTAGTCACTCAAATATGAAGGATTTCAGAAATTCAATTATAAATTTTTATTTGTTTAAAATATAATATTTTTAGCAGAATAAAAAACTCAAAATTAATAATAAATAAGAAAAATAAGATTTTGTATTTATTTAAATTTATAAAGATTAATTATATATATTTTTTTTATTTTAAAATATATTTGAATTCTTTTTTATTTTAATTTTAAAAAATCATATATCGATATGCGCCACTTATCTAGACCGCCCAATAACAATTGTGATGGCAATTGGCTAGAAAAAGTCAGAATTCATGGCCTCCCACTTAGAACCTTTCCTCATGTGGAAATCCTCGTAATAAATACGTTAAACAAATACTAACAAAAAAAAGTCATTTCATTTATTGTATCCCTAACATCCATTGCTGTTAGTTCCGTCCCCGCAATACCCACAGGAAAAATTTAGACTAATTGGTATTCATAACCATAGTTGGAACTTGAAGGAATGATAAAGGGCACTTTAGGAGCATGTTTTGTTTATCGAACCATAAAAATTATATAAAATTTTAATTACATTTTTATATTTTATATATTAATTTAATTCAAAATTTTAAGAATAAGATTTTAAAAACCCAAAATATTCACTATTTTTCTTATATATGCTTGTACTAAATAAAAATATTGAAATCCTAAAACACTTATCTTAGATGGGTTCTATTTTCAATTTCTTAATATAAAAATATATCCAAGATTTTTATCAGGGGTGAGCAAGTTGGAATTTGAAAATTTCCGTTGTCTTAAATTCTGAAAATTTTATTTTTGAAGAGTTAATTACGTCCACAAAATTGGTTCCGTTACATATTAAATTTAGGATAATTTGATTTGATTGTTTAATTATTTCAATATTTTGATTGGAGATTTTTAGTTTTAAATTTTTATACCACTAAAAATTAAAATCTCACTTTAATCTTTTTAAGGATCAAAATTAAATGAAAATTTAAAATTTTCATTTTAAGTACTTCATTACTAAAAAAATAATTTTTTGAGGTTTCAACATCGTTCAATGTATGCTTATAATCCTCATGGAACCTGCAAAACAAGTTTTTATCCCTCTTGGTTGGCCTTTTAGAATTCAGCCTTCAAAGGTATTGAATATTATTCTCGTTCTCTTTAATCCATAGGAAAATGTTACCTTTAGTTTTAATGAGGGGTGTGAATTGCTGGTACTAGTCGTTCCTTGCTATGTCAGACGGAGGAGTACGTTGTTGGAGTGTTCGATGTTGGAAACTATTCGTTCTCCTATCTTGGGACTTCTTTCGGTTCCTTTTGATGTTATTTCTACATTCCTTCCTATTCCCTTCATCCAGCTCAATGTACCTTTGAGATAGGGTGATTAGGTCTAAATAAGCATCAATTTTCTTTTTGTGGAGCTTTCCTTGAGTCTTCCAAACGTCATTCCACTCCGCATGGCCTATACTACAATCTCCACTGCATGGCTTACTTGTTGAACCTATTGATGTATTCACGGAGGATTTTTTTCTCACATTGTCTATAAGATCTCAAAGAACACGTTTAATATCAGTGGCGAGACTAGTGAGAAAAGCCTTCTCTAACTCCTTGAACAAGTGGATTGACCCAACAACGAGTCTGTGTGATCTCCGTCAACATCGTGGAGAAGACCTTACAAAAGATCGCCTCTAATATGTTGTTGAGTATTGTTGTTTGACAAGTAAAGAGGTGGGTTCGAAGGTCCCCTACTCTATCATAAGTTTATAGGCTCCGGAGCTTCACTATAAGAAATTTTGCTTATTATGATAAAAAAAAAATTTGTGATAAATTAATATTATCATAATATATCGTTTTATTGCAACAAAATTACAATTTATCATATATTTTAGAAATTTTGATTAATTTATGATAAAATGAAAATTTGAAAAATATTTTTATCATAATAAATGAACATAAAAGAAATATAATAACAAAAAAATTTCCGTCACAATATTTTATCACAAAATCGAAGTCCTATTTTTTTTTGGTGCCTATGAACTTATACATAATGAGAAACTAATTTTGTCATAATAGTACTTTTGTCAATATATTATAAATTTGTATAAAATTATTTTATCATAATAAATTATCATTTACTAAGAAAAATAACTTGTCACAATATATAAGAATAGAAAGACAATAAATTCAGTGTAAAAAATATTTTCATTAACAATTTAGCACAAAAAGTAAAATTATATATAATGAGAAAATAATTTTGGCATAATAACACTTTTATCAATATGTTTAATTATTCAGATGTTATTAAAATTATTTTATCACAATGAAGAATTTGTTATTCCAAAATAACTTGTCACAATTAATGAAAAATGTATAGAGATAGTAAATTTCGATATATCAATTTAATTTTTTTTATAACATTTATTATCAAAATTAAACCACAAATTAAGTATGTAAAATTACTTTTTACACCATAAAAATGTATATATTCTTAAAAATACTAAATAATATATGCATATCTAATATTTTCAAACAGTAAATTAATTTTTATTGATTTTGGATTTATTGATATTCTTACTATTTAAAGGTGATGCTTTGAATTTTTATTAGATTTTAGAATGTAAATTGATAAATTTTATATTTCATCTCTAAATTTGTAATTGAATATATTGTAATTATTTCAAGTTCAAATAAAATAACTTACTCTTTTATTTTTTTATTTTATTACTTTTTAATATTTTTATTTTAAATAATAATTATTTATTATATGAGAGTCAATAAGTACTCTAAAAACTACCTCATGATAAAATTAAATAATTTAAAGTCTATATTAGGATAATCAAATGATTTTCAGAATATATGAACAACTACATATTAAAACTCTGTAAGTAAGCGTGTTGACTATGGAGAAATTCAAAAATGGATGACCACTGCGAAATATCTCGATCCTACAAGTTAAGAAATTCAAAGATGGCTAGTATCATTTTAACCGCGTATCAACTAATATGAGGTCAAGTGGTAAGGTAGAGATATAATAAAATATTATTTTAAAATGGGTATAAATTTTTATGACAACTTTATTTGTCAAAAAAAAATTTATCACTACAAAAATCTTTTATTATGATGAATATCTTCGTCATCAAATCTACATACTATTGTGACAAAATATAAATTATCATAATATACATATTAAGACAAGATTATTTTTACGAATATGATAACAAATGGATTTTGTCAATATATATTTATGGTGATAAATTTAATATATAATGTGACAAAATATTTTGTAACAAGACTCTAAATTTCTTGTAGGAATTCCACTTGGCGGAGAATTTCTCCACAATGATCTTCCAGACACTACAAGCAAAAAAATATCGATGGAATTTACCGACGGATAATAGTCCATCAATAAATACCGTCAGATCAATGACGAAATGCAAGAGAAAATATATCTTAAAATCAAGCGACTAATTATCGATGAAAATATTTCGTCGGTAAACTTTAACTTCACGTTTTGGCACCTTAATTTATTGACGAATTCACCAACAGAGGAAAACGAAAATACAGACAGAAATTAATACGCCTGATGATCCGTTAGAAGTCCGTATGTAAATTTGGTAAATAAAAATGAAGAAATGTATGGACGAAATACTGACGAAACATTTGACCTGACCCGTTAAGTTTCGTTGTTAATCCATCGGTAAATGTCAAATAAAACTGCCACATACATCTTTTATTTCTCTCTTCTTCTTTCTCTTCTACCCTGTTGCTTTTCTCTCTCCTGCGGTCCGGTTCCTCTCTCCCTCTGCTCCCTCAACGCCACTGTAGGCCGCTATCTCCTCTCGTTGGTTTCTCTTTCTGGTGTCCTCCCCTGGTGCTCACTCTCTAATGTACTCCCCTCGCTCTTTCCTCTATGCTTCTACTACCACCACCGACGCCACCGCACGAGACGCATCTACTGCCACTACCATTGCCACCTAGACCATTCCTTCCCTTTGTTGTTTATTTTTTATTTTTTTGTAATTTTGATAGAGAGAAAATGTGAAATATTTAATAAATTTTGTATTTTTTACTGTCATATTTGTGAAAATCTGTAATATATTATTGTTCGAATTTTTGTATTTTTGAATGTGAAATCTATAATAATATTTATATTTTTTTATTGAAATACGAAAATGAGTAATATATGATTGTAATATTTGTGTATTTTTATAATTCTGATTGTAATTCTAAAAATATTAATATGTTTGAATTTTTTATAATATTCTGAAAATGTTAAAATTTTTAACAATCTATTATATTTTTGTATGTTTTACAATTTTGTAATTTTTTTAAAATGTTGATTTATGAGAAATATTGAGAATTATGGTGAAAATTTTTTGGTTAATTTTGTTGGAGATTATAATGAAAATTTTTGTTTTTTGTGAATATTAAGAAATATTGTGAATGTTAATATTGAGAATTGATTAGGTGAATTTTGATAAACTATATAATTTATTGTATAACTTTAATATAAAGTGTAGTGTTAGATGTGTAAAGTTAGTAACTTTAGTAATATATATATATATATATATATATATATATATATATATATATATATATATATATATATATAATTTATTAACTTAAGTATATATAAAATAAGATTATGTAGTTTATTTATTTATGT
>CATIWR010671071.1:0-34153 GCA_949677035.1 Omphalea diandra | reverse complement strand
TATATATATATATATATATATTAGCATTCTTATATATTTTTATTATATTATTCTCTTTCTTCTAAAAAAATGCAATATTAGATGTTGGGATGAAAATGCATTTTCTTAGTCAAATTTAAGTGTTTGGTTCACATATAAAATTGAGCTATGGAGTCACAATCAATTAAAATGATGGTTAAAAGAGATTTGGACTGCTTTATTTTATAGTGAAATTCTCTAACTCGTGTACAAGCAAGTCTTTTAATTGTTATGATTAGAATATGAGTTTTTTTTTCTTTATACTAAGACTTATAGAGTTTATTGAAAGCCAATCTAAATTTTATTATAATAAGAGTATATGTAAGTCCCTAAATAGGCTTTCTTATTACTCTACACATCTTCTATGCTTAAATCAATTAAAGTTTACTATTTTCACTTAGATTATCAGATTCAGCTTAATTATAGATTTCCATAAGAAAAGCCCGTAACACTGTTTTAAAGACTTTGTTTATGCGATTTAAACTTTAAAACTTCATGTTCGATTTAAACTTCTAAATGTCAATACAAAAAATTTAATCATGCATCATATTTAATTCTTATAATTTAATACATTTGAGTTCGTCATTCTGTTAAAAAAATCAAAAATTGATTCACGATTAAAGTAAAAAAATTATTTCAGACAAACCACAGAGAAAATTAAGTCAGCTATAAACTTTTCAAAATTAGGTGATAATACATCTACCAATAAGTTTTGCTTGGTAGAAAAATTTGTTGGATGGAAACAGTTTTAGTGTCTTGTAACTTAATTGGTTACCATATTATGATAATTTATCTTGATTTTCTATTTGTTTGCAATCAATTATTATCACTTCGGTAATTTGATTCATTCATAATTAAAAATTATTAATCATTAAGATAACAATTATGGAAAATAACATATTGATGAACACAATAAGAACAATTAGTGAAGTTGAATAATTGATGAAATCACTATTTATCATTAATTTTAGTTTCACAATTAGTTTTATTTGTTAAAATAATTGTGTATAATATGACTATACGTCATTATTTTACATTATGTTTCCGAAATCTGTTATATAAAAAAAATTTAAATAAAAAATTAGAAAAATTAATTGTCATATAAAAATATTCTAAATAGAAAATTAAAAATATAAACTATAACAATTATAAACAGAAAACTAATATCATATAACAAAAAAATTTAGAAATGAAATTAAAAAAATCTAAAAAATAAAAATTCTAAACAACTTATAAATAGAAAATTAGAAAACTGAAAAAAAAAAAAAACAAAACCTAATATTTAAATTAATTTCATTAATTATTCAAAATTTTATAAACATTGTAATAGATTGTTATGAATTATTTTATTCAAATTTAATAAATTTTCTCTTTAAACTATGTTATACAAGATTAAAGGTATGAATTAATAGATATTTTTTATTATAATTATCTCAAATATATATAATTTATAATTAGTATTTTTAATTATGAAATACTTAATATTATTTGTTTGATTGATTAACAAAATTATTTCATTTAAATTGAATAAATTTTATCGTGAAATTGTGACAAATAAGATTAAAAGTATAAATAAATAGATAATTTTTTTTATTACAACTATCTTTCTATATAATTATAAATTTTAAAATTTTATTTTATTATTTTATTTATTTGATAATAAATTTATTTAAAATTTATTATTGTAATCATTTTGTATAACCCGTGAACTTCTAGTAATCTTAATATAGATTGTTAAAGATTTCTTCCGTTATGTTATAAATATCAACTTAATTTGATGCTCTCGTAAAGGATGAAAGTGTAACTTGCCAGTTCAGTTTGTAATATTGTTCAAAAAATATTATCTTTTCTTAACATTCTGTCAATTCAGTATTTTTTTTCTTTTCATTTTTTTATATTAATTACTTACAAGCTTGAAAATTGGAGTGAATAGATTAAATTGAGAATTAGATCACTGACAAATTCAATTAGCTTGAAAACAATTTTTTAATTTTTTTTTCATTTGTAATTATAGTTATATTTGAAATATTTATTTATTTTTAATAATATATTTTAATTTTTATTTATTATTAAACTAATTGAACCAAATCAAATTATTGATACACACGTCAATCCAATTTTAAAAATACTATGTACAAGTGCAAATAAGTCAATAAAATAAGAAATCCCAACTAATTCTTAGACTTTGTTTTATTAATTTATTTTGATTTCGTGGACTAAATAAGATATGTTTCACAAAATCTTCGAAGTTTAAACAAACAGTCCTCCTCTCGCAGTCTTGCTGGATATTTATCACAACAATCCTCTAACGCTTATAATTAGGGCGAAACAGTCATGTGTCATCACCAGTCTACGGTCAGCACATGTCAATGGATACTACTATTTAACGTGAATATAGGATTACTATATAAGAAATTTTATTAATTAGGTGTTTTTTTTAAGTAGATAGCTACTGTAAAACGATAGAATAAAATAATTTCATTTTAAACTGTATCCATAATCACATAAATTGTTTATCCAATATGAGTGCGCAATTTTTTTTTTTTAAAAAAATAGTTGTCCAGATTAATAGAGATTATTAAGCTTATCACTCAACTTCAAATACAATAAATACTCTTGAGATAATAGATTAATTATGTGCTGTAAAATTAATATTAATAGTATTTAATCAATAATCCAACTAGCATAAACATCTAAACATTTAAGGAAACAATCCAATTACTACACTAAAGTGGGAAAAAATCTGTCAAAAACAAAATTGGCAAAAATAGTTGCATTAATGACCAGATTCTTCAATTAGATGGGGCACCAGGTTTATATGTAGCAGTCCGTGACCCCACAATACCGTTCTAAACTTAGAAGTCTGCATGCACGCCACCATATCATTGCACTAAACAGTGGTAAAGCATTAATCTAACGGCTGATACAAAATCTTTGTAAAAATCCCATAAAATCTCAGCCCTTGAAGTTGACTTCCCAGACTAAAACGGATTCCGCGGGTCGACATGATAGTCGAAAACAAAGGGCAGGATTGTCTTTCCGGAGGAGGCCAGATCTTCCTATTCCAATTGGCAAAATTTGAGATAGATACGTGTGTTTTATTAGAGACAACTATGATCATATAAATACCAAATAACCTTAATAAGGCTAAGAAGATTGTTTCTTGATTATTATCAGTCAATCAATCATATCTGTGAAGTTGGTTGGTTTCTGACAGGGGGAGAAAGATAATGGTGAGGGAAGGTGGAAGAAAGTGTTCAAATTGTGGGAACAATGGGCACAACTCAAGGACTTGCAGCAATGGCAAGGGAGGTGGTGTAAAGTTGTTTGGGGTGAATATTATGGAGAAACAAGAAATGCCCTTGAAGAAAAGTCTTAGCTTGGGGAATTTGGACTCTTTAACGGACAAAACTTCTCACCATCATGTGGATGATGGGTACGTATCTGATGGATATCTTAGTTCCAAGGGCAAGGCAGCTCATGAAAGGAAAAAAGGTATATGTTCGTAACCATTCACTTATTCAACATCTCACTCTTTTTTTTATGCGTGTGTTTGTGTATATTTTCATGGTAATGGTTGATGTGATGGGATGATATTTGTATTGTTGATCATTGACTGGGCTTTAATTTTTTTTAACCTTTTAGTTGATTTTGATTCCTTTTCATTTCAGTTGGTAATTATAATCTGAAGTATTCTCTTATTTGTTTACATATGAACTATGAATTAGTTTATGTCCTGTCTGTCTGGCTTTGAAATTCTGTAATCATGCTTTGGAACAGAGATATCCTCTCTGTTTTTGATCTTCATATGGAGGTGCAGTTCAGGCTAGAGATTGATTTGCCTTTCCACTCACAATCCCCACTCTGTTTGTAGCTAATTGGGTTGAAGCGGCAACTTCCAGTAGTAGTTCATAACAGCTGCTGGTCTTAACTAGCTTATTCTCTGATGTAACGCGCACGCCCCAT
The DNA here is from genome assembly GCA_949677035.1 of Omphalea diandra. NCBI lineage: Eukaryota > Viridiplantae > Streptophyta > Magnoliopsida > Malpighiales > Euphorbiaceae > Omphalea > Omphalea diandra. Next base: position 30,169 of record CATIWR010671071.1, on the reverse strand, counting down.
TAGTTTCTGCATTACATGTATCAGGAAAATTATGTTGGCGAGTACAAATTAAGGTTGTTTGATGTTAGCAACAACTAATATTGCCCAATTTTTGTCTCACAAATTATTGTGCAATTACGTTTCTTTTGTTGACATACTGGTTTTTCCTTACTCAGGGAAGCCCTGGACTGAGGAGGAACATCGAACATTTTTAGCAGGCTTGAGCAAACTTGGGAAAGGAGATTGGAGAGGCATTTCAAAGAATTTTGTGACAACCAGGACGCCAACCCAGGTTGCAAGTCATGCTCAGAAGTATTTTCTGAGACAATCTGCAGCTGATAAGAAGAGACGCCGATCAAGTCTCTTTGATATGACCCTCAAAGAATATGTATGTCTGTAGATTCTGTTCAAGTCTCTTTTGAAATGAAATTAATTCAGTGTATATGACCAGGTTATGGTATCCCAGAAGACACCAGATTGGGCTTTTAACCCTTCACCACAGGTAGATCTGCTTTGCCATTAATAAGTTTCCTCCAAAATTTTCTTGTGAAAATATTCTTGTGATGGCATCTTGCATTAAAACAGTATAGCAGCTCTTCAGCTTCAGCATTGAAGACTACTAGTGAAATCCCATCACAGGTGGCTTCCATCTGCTGGAAAGCAACTGTATTGATAATCGTTGTTACAACTTAATAGTCATACTAGTTTCTCTTGATGTTTCAGGCTATGGCCCCGGCTCAGATTATGAACCGATTCCCTCGTCTTTGCTTGGATAATCCACTGGTTAATTCTGCATTTGTTGCTAGTGGGCTTCCAAATTACATGGTAAGAATCGGTTTATTTTTTCACAATACAAGATGATACGATCTCATAGATTTGAAGTCCATCCGATGGCTTTTATGAGCATATATGTAGTGATCATCTGAACCACCTCTGTTAGGAGGTATACTTAAATGACTAATACGAATTCCCGCGTGATCTTCTACTTGCCTTGATCCAGACAGATACTTTTGATTATTCACAACCATGGACAGTTGTTTTACGTGAATCACCTCATAGTGAAGCTTGGCCTCCAGAATTTCTAGGGGTAGTAACTCTTGAATATGGCTCTAGATGCAATCTTCACCGGACATGTTTGCCTTGTGAAACAGAGGCAGGTTATGAAGTATTGGTTAAAAGAACATAATTTATCCCTGACCCTGTACCTACACCATTTAGGATTTACTTTTATGTGCAAGATTAATTGTTGAATGATCATTTTATGTGCAAGATTAATTGTTGCATTTTGACCTATACATCATTTTTTTTTCATTTTATCTTTTCAGCTAGGATTCCCCAGCAATGGGCAGAGTTTTGTGGGATGCCCCGGCTATGTCCAGAGTTCTGAGAGTACCAACACCATACCAGCTGCACCATTCCTTCAGACAATGAATTATAATTATTCCAGGCTAGGCTACCCTTTTACACCTAATATCCCTGGAAACTTTGCAATGTGTGCACCAGTTATTACCCACCCTTCTGGTGTTCCTAGACCAAGATCATTACCATTCAGTTTTTCCCAAGAGGTTCCATCAACTTCATCAACTAGAAAGGAAGTTCCTCCAGAGCAGGACCTCAAGATTGGGCAACCTCCCCAATCCCCAAGCAAGTTTATCACACCAGGCATCCGGTCTCATTAGTGTCATTTGATCAATTTTGGTTCTTATAAATGAAATTTAGATTTTTGTTTGTGTAACAAATATAATCCAATTGCTTCCCATAAATGAAATTTAGGTTTCCCTCTCTGAAGTTTATTATATGGGGAATTTTGGTTGATTTCTTAGCTCTCTCAGGCTAACTGGAAATGATTGCTCTTCATTCACTAATATAACTTGGTCTAAACAATAGCGCCTAAGTTGTATTTTGTGCCACTTGACATAGGTTCTCTCGGTATCTCTTTGTGTTGTCACTGTTGGACGGACAGCAGGAAGAAATTTTTTTTTTTTCTTTTCCTTTCCAATTCATCCTTTCATTCTCTACTAGATAGGTTGCTTAGTGAAGTTACATGGGACAAGAGTAATAAAAATTTACATAATATGTGGTGTAACTTTAATTTAATATTTGTTTTATTTATAATTATTTTTTTATAAAATTTATTTATAAATAAATTTTTATATTTCATATACTATAAAATATAGAATTTATTTCAAATGAAATGAATTTTGTGTGATTTAGGCATAAAATTGAATAAAATATTTTATTTCTATACAAATATTATTATATTATTTTTAAAATTTTTATAAATATAAAAAATATAGAAAAGAGAGAGTGAAGAAAGAAAGATCAAAGAGGAAAAATGAGAAAAGAGAAAGAAAAGTGGAAATAAACATATGAAATATGGATTTACAAAAAAATTCTATAAAAATTATAAAATTCATTTATACCAAATACACTTATATTTTAAAATGTTTTAACATAAAAGAGCAATTAATTTATCATTTGATGCTGTTATATATTTATTTATAGGTCCATAGGTTTTATTTCAGATAGGTTTTTACCCAAGTTTAAAGTAGAAGAGAGCTTCATACGTTAGCAGCTTTCAGGGTAAAATGGAAAATATTATCCAACATCGGATGCTTTAAATGAATGGAAGGGGCATGCTATACGTTCCATCAACTTGTGATTTACATTGCCTTAAAATTTCATTCAATCAAATTCATTACTTGTACACAGTGTGATACAACATTGCCTAAAAATTTCATTCAGTGTGATACAACATTGCCTAAAAATTTCATTCAATCAAATTCATTACTTGTACACAATGTGATACGGACCTTTGGCGTTACGCATATTAAAAATAATTATAATTCACATTACATTGTTCCTTCAAGCTTTCTCACATGCACATTTTGGGCAACCATCAATGCCAAATATTGAAATTTTGTGCAACAAGCGTAAGAACATAGTGGGGAAAAAATGACAGTAACATTTACTACCATCAAGCAAGGCGTCATTTTTACAGGACATAAAACAATAAGATGAACAGAAAACAAAAGAATCTTTTGAATTGCATACATAACTGATAAAGCAAATCATTTTATGGTAGTCTATAATTCTAGGACAACTGAGAAGCCATTTTTGGATGCGTCCGTGCCATGTGAAATCAGTCAATGGCCAACTAAGAAGAGCAGCAACCAGACTTCTGGTTAACAGGTTGTCCACGTATCTGCACAGTTGGTGGCCTCGCATTGTTTGCTGCTGGTTGGCTTGCCATCCTGCAGGGGTATGTAGAGACATGTTAGCAACACGGCAACTGAAAACTACATTAAACCAACTATCAATGCCAATCTTGAAAATTTCTCCCAAGTATCTGGCCTTATAACCTAATTATTTCTCTAACAATAATGGTAAGACTGAGGAAAAAGAAAAAATTATACTATACATAGAACATTACCTGTTCTTGATGTCAGCAGCCATAGCCATGAAAGCCTGCTCTACATTGGTAGCATTTTTTGCACTTGTCTCCATGAATGGAATACCAATTTCATCCGCAAATGCCTTTGAAAAAACGAAAATGAAAAGAATAGCATTCAGCTGTTGAATTAAAGCAATTGTAGCAACAGGCGATTAGTTTTACCTTAGCTGTTTCATAAGAAACAACTTTGTTAGCAGTAAGGTCACACTTGTTCCCAACCAAAAGCTTGTTTACATTTTCACTTGCATAACGATCAATTTCATTCAACCATTGCTTAACATTGTTGAAACTCTCTTGGTCTGTCACATCATACACTATCTGCCAGATATAACAACATTAAAAGCATATTCTTTAAAACATGAACACAACGCCAAAAACGTAAATGAGCGATGAACTCACTATAATGCCATGTGCCCCACGGTAGTAGCTGCTAGTGATCGTCCTGAACCGTTCCTGTCCTGCAGTATCCCACTGGAAACCGATAAAGGGGGGAAATTATCAGTGACAAGAATAAGATACAAAGGAAATTAGAGATTAACACCATATACTTATTCATTATTGCATATAAGAAATAAAGAAAAATGTAAAAATTATATGACTATGTCGTAATCCCTTCCTGAATGAGGCCAATAAGAAGACCCAGGAAAAACAATTCCATACAAAATAAAACAGAAAAAGAGCATTCTACTCCAACAAAAGGAAAGAGGGAAAGAGAATCTCACAATTTGAAGCTTAATGGTCTTCCCATCTTGCTCCACAGTGCGAATTTTCTATAGAATAGAAGATAATATAGATAATATCAGTCACATCTCTAAGACAAAATAAGACTTGTATGAATCAACTCTTTGAATGCTTACAAAATCAACTCCGATTGTGCTGATGTAACTGTCCAGATATGAATCATCCTGTTTATAAGAGATGGACAAACAGTAAGTTTGCAAAAAAAAAAAAAGGTGCAAAATTCAGCCTTAGAGAAAAAAAATTTCAAACAGAATACAGTGCAATCTGAAAAATAAATTTCTGCTGAAACCTATAACACACTTAGTGCCACTACTTCATGCGTTTAAACAACAAATATCACAGAGACTGGGCCTCAATTACAAACACTAGCAGAAGTATGCATTTAACTAGATCAAAATGTTTAGTGCACTAAGCATAAGTAGCTCAATACTATCAACAAGTGAATCAATGAGTTGCTGGGGACAATAGAAGAAATAAAAGATAACAGAATCAATCTCCATAGCTAATTTAAAACAAAGCCTTTAACCCTATAAACATTCAGACCTATAACCATTCAGCTCAATCGGTAAAGTAATTTCATTTTTTTTAAAAAGCAAACAAGCTTACCGCGAACCTGAGAAGAAGGCACGACTTGCCAACTCCAGAGTCCCCAATTAGCAAAAGCTTGAACAGATAGTCACTGAAACCACAAGACAATATAAAATATATAGTTAACAATAAAAAAGTGACTTTTTCACAAGAATCAATTCCAACTGCCTTATAACAGTTTAAGATCTAAGAAAAAAAATTAACCTAAAAGCGTCAGATTTAGGTTTTGCAATTTCATTAATATATGGAACCAGAAATTATAATATGGAATCAAGCTAGGAATTTTGTTTTTTTTTTTAAGGGAAATTAACAGATCCAAACAAACCTCGAAATAGAAAAAAACTATTCTAATTTAATTATAACATAAATCCAAAACAGAGAACATTGCAGATCTCGAGAAATTAAAAGAGAGAGATCTTGAGGACTTACTATTCAGGATTCATGACGTAGAACTCGACCGGGATCGGACCGGTCCAGGCGCAAACCGAATCGGAGTTTACAGGTAAAAGCGAGGCGCGGGGGAAAGAGAGGGGATTTTGGTAATGAGGGCAATAAACAAAGTGATAAAAAAAAAAAAAAAAAAAAAAAACAAGAGAAAGAGAAATGCAATGTTAAGTGATATGATGGAACCGACAAATAAGGTTTAATGTTCTATTTCTACATCTGGACCGTCCATTATATCCGACCTTCGTTTATCCGAATCCCTGTGATTGCACTGGTGCCTTTTTTTAATTTTTAATTTTAATTTTTGTTTGTCATTTTTGCCCCAACAAAAAGGAGAGATTTGGATCTCTGAGTGTTGAATGTCTGACTACATTACACTTGGCTTGGCTACCAGATTTTCTGATCATGATCTCAAATATTAATTGAAGAAAAAGTCTCGCAACATTCAGAATAACTAAAAGATTATATAAAAAATAATATAAATATTTTTATATTTAACTCCATTTGCTTCACAAAATATTTTTTTTAAAATATATCTTCTGATATTTAAGACGTTCAAAAAACTAGTCAATAGAGATATCTTTTATTAAAGAAAAATTAATTTATTTTCAAAACGACTTTATTATGGAAAATAAAATTTTATTTTTCTAATTTTAATAAAATCATTTAAATGAAAAGAAAATCATATAAATAAATATCTATCAATATGTTTTTTTATTACCGATCATCATTGATTACTGATATCTATCATTGATCATTATAGATAATCGCTACTAATCAATAGAATATATAATTTTTTTATTTTTGATATATTTTTTCTCATATTAAATAACAAATAATATGAAGATAAAATATGTTATGATCTAAGGTTTATTATAATTTATATAAATCACAAGAATTAATATTTTTAATATATTTTAAACACTAACATATTTTTTAATTTAAATAATATTTTTTTCAAAAAATATTTTCTTAAATAAATTATTTTTCATGAAATGAATAGAACTTAAAAAATTTCAATGGACAATTATTGACATATTATTATGTTATTGGCTTATTGTATTAAAAAGAAAAAAATGAACGCTCATTATAGATAACTATTTTCCTAATCTCAATGGGTTGGTATCCAACAGTCAATGTCTGCTTTCTAATCAAAGAGATGCCAATATTTACTTTTTCCCGAATATGTGATATGTTCATCATACTTAGGAGTGTACCTCAACCTTTATAATTATTTTTTCCAATTTCACTTTTGTACGATTCATTAATTACTTAAATTTAAGTATATGTAGTTGTTTTTCTTTTCAATCATTATACTTTTGATTTTTTATATTAATATAAAAAAATTATTGGATGCATTAGATGGATATGAAGAGGCACTCAATTCACATAAAACTTACTATAGAAAAACCCTGACTATTTGAGTTGAAAGTATTTAATTTTCTAAATTAAATAAAGTTACATGATGTAAATTCAAGTTCCAAGAAATCTAATAAAACGCAAATTATTATTCTCCATAAAAAAGAAAGAAAGAGTACAAATTATTGTCATACATAATAAGATTCATGTACATGCATATTCAATCAAACATGAGCTGCCAATGAAATTCTGAAAGCAAAATGGTTTCAGAAAAATGGAAATAAAATAGCAGACTTGTATGCATAAAATTAATGTGATATCCTCATTTCTCAGCATTTATCATGGCCAATTTTCTGGCAATAATTTTCTGTTGTTTTGTCTGATTAGGAGCGTCTAAATCCCACAAATCAATCGGTAAAAAACCAGTCTGAGTCCCATCACTATCAGTATCGATGTCTCCTTCGATCGTCAATCCTTCAATTCTTGCTGCTATGGAATCCGTTTTAATTCCCACATCTACATCTGCAATCCATATCAATGATAAATTTAATCCTAATTAATATAGTAATCTAAAAGTTTAAAAAAAAAATTCATAATGATGGATTGTTGTTGGGTTTGGGTATCCTGTGTAGGTGGTGGAATTATTACCTGGATTGGAAAAGAACCATAAAACAAAGCCACAAAGGAGCAGCACGAAAGGAATAATATGGACAGCATTTTCCCCAAATTTAGTACTTGACTTTTCCTTCTTTGCCATTTCCATAATTGGATCATAGACTGGAAGTTCACTTTCTTCTATTGAGGATGGCATTCTCGATGAGTGAACGAAGTATTCATCGGCCACCCTGTTCCAGCTTGCCGATCGATGCATTCTTTTTTAATCTCAAAGTTTGAGGATGAGAATGTTAGGACATAAATTGGAAGATTTTGATGTTCAACTTATTGTGGGTAGCCTAATTCAACGAAAACGGCTTGTATTTTGGAGATTCTGTTTTCTGGTATTGCATTGACCGTCACAGGTTTCCATTGTGTTACATGTGTTAATCCAGCAACAAACCGTACAATTGTTCACCAAAATAATGAGTAACTTTACATTTCAAGGCCAGGGTGGACCACAAATACAAGGTCAAGTTTTGGGTAATTCTTATGAGTCTTAGCTCAATGTTATATAACTTTTATAGTATAGTTAATTATTTTTTAAAGTTCAAACTCGTAATTTCATAATTTGAATTTTTTTTAGAGGAAAATGGCTACAACATTTAATGAAAGATAATCAGTAATTAAAGAAGAGGCGGGCTGCATCCCTAAGCCTCAGCTCCCACAACCTCACAATGCCTTGATCGGCCACAAACACATCCAGCCCAAAACCACACCTACAAACTGTTCGTTATTGATACCTAGCCTTCTTTTTAACAATTTGATTCATTCATTCCTTTCTCTATATATATAGACACAGAACAACACTCATCAAAACGACACAGCAAATATCAAGACCTAATAATCTTATGACCCTCACCCCAAGCTAATCATAAATTAACCACTGCATCTGCTACCTTATTATCCCTTGTTCCTTGTCTAAACCACAGACTACGAAAGAGAGCAAAAACCTTTATGTCTTGATCCTTACATATTATCGATGATAAGGAACTAAATCCTCTATGCCTCGATCTTTAGTGTATCCTTAAAGGTCTTCCCTTCTGAAATATCATTGGCGGAAAGAAACTTCAAGAAATTTCTAAAGCTGCTTTCTTTATATCTCTTAGGATGGTCGTTTGTCCACAAGCTCCATTGCAGTTCCCATTTTCTCATCCATACCGAGACTTTGGAGACTAGCAATAGATATTCTAATCCTTTCAGAATTGAGCGCAGCCCTATGCACAACGCTCTGGTACAATCCATTCCTTAGTACCTCCAGATGATCACCAACATGGACGTGAAGAGTGCCATGGAGGTTAGGAACAAGTTTCCACTTGCCATCTCTTTAGTCCATGATTTCTAGACCAGGTGAGCTTTGAAGGACGATGGTTAGGCAGCTGTAGTCTGAGTGGGGCGGCAGTCCGAGGACCATGTCTGGGCAAGCCCGAGCAATTTACTGCCATGACTTGCACTCCTTCATCCATTTTGTTGCCCAAGCAAGTTGGACCTAGCCCAAGGCTTTCTGTCATGGCCCCGACAAATTCCAGCGCTAGTTTCCTCACTTCACTGCAATACTTCCCCATCTTTTCTCTGAGACACAACAAATAAGTACAGATAAAATTTAGCAGACCAAGGTCATGTTATTAATTTGTCATTCATAATAAATGAACATTAAATGCAGAGGTAATGCATGCATGTTTATAACTGAACTTCACATTAAGCATTCTAAACTTCGAATAGCAGCAGATGAACAAGAAATAACATTAACTTGTAGAATAGATTTTAAAATCTCATGACATATCCTTCTGCAAAAACAAATGTCCTTACTTTTCATATTATTCTTAAACTGTATAAAGAAATTACTGAGGAGGTGTACAATGTTTCTTGAAAATTAATCGAGCACGCATTTAGTGGGCTCTGGACGTGGGGTCCCAGGTGCTTGGAACAGACAAATAAAATTTCTATTGATGTATTTTTTTTTTCACAGAAATATGAAATGTATTTTCTATATATTTTCGACGAATTCTATATATTAATGAGTATGAATGTATTGCTTGTTTATGACTCAGACTTAGTTAATAATTTTTTTTTTCTTTTTTAAGGTCCAAGGTCACTGCATCCAGTTCTCATCATACTTCAAGTTTTTGCATCGGCCATTCACTTGTTCTTTGTCTCCACTCATGCCAAGTTGCTTCACGTGACAAAATTCAAAAGGAAACAACAATATGATAATCTATTGACCACGGCATTATTTACGTCGTTGGTTTTAAATGTATATGTCACTTTTTCTTTTTTTTAAGGATAAACTATCGAACTAATCCTAAAGTCGCATCTCTTTAATATATCACATGTCATATATTTTTTTTAATGAATTCCACTATGACAGATTTTATAATGCAGTCAAATAATATGAGAAGAATAATAATGTTTATCTAATTTAACAATATTTAATCATATCTAATTTAATGGTGAATAATAACTTTTATCTAATCTAACGGTGAATTATTAATTATGGTATTATAGTGTAATAACGTAATCGATACTATACTTTTCATTTTTTCTTCAGTTTGTTAATAATATTTATTGTTCGTTAAATTAGACATTGCACCTTTATACACTACTTTAGTGCAACATTTATCTAATCTAATGGTGAATTAGTAATTATAATATTATAGTATAATAACATAAATGACATTATAATTTTTATTTTTTTCGATTTATTAATAATATTTATTGTTCGTTAAATTAGACATTACACCTTTATACACTGCTTCGTTGCGGCTGCTATATATGACGAGGAAGAAACAAGACGTGACGTATATCATAATATGTTATTTATTGTATTAGCGGTCGAATGTCATTATTCATCCAAAGATAAAAAAGATTTCTAATTTTTTTAAAAATTTTTTAATGGTACTCAGTAGGGAAAAAAAGAAGAAGTTACGTACCTATAATCAGGAGGATTATAGGGCCATAGATGAATCCAGTCATGGAGAGGATGCGCATAATGTTTCAGGAACGCGCTCCAAAACTGGAATTTGACCTCTCCGTCCTTGACGCTTGTTCCATATCTTACAGGCTTCTCTACATCATTAGACATCAACTTCATTTTCTCTTCTGTCGGCAATTTGAAAAATTCGAATGCTGTCGACAAAGCTCCATCTAGTATCCACTGGGAAATTCCATGATTCACTATCTGAAAATAGTGAAGAAACAGACAACAAAATTAGTACACTAATTAAGAAGAAGATATATTGAATTGATTATTGACATTGACTTAATTTAGTTTTGACTAAAATTCAAATTTACAATTTCACAACAGAGTCTTGATATATAATGAAAGGGTCGTTAGTGTCGAATGACATTTATTTATGGTTTTAGGAACTACGTAATTGAAAACTTTTATAAAGGAAGACTGTCGGGATTGGGCACGTGCTCTCTTCCAATTATAGGGTAGGTATATAAGGTTTGACTAATTATTGTATATGTGTATATGAACTTCACCCTTTACACCAATTCTCTCCACGAGGAAAAAAATCATTAAAAGAAGAGCTCGTGTGCCATATAATTATAAAAAGTAATAGCTAGTTACCTGAATGAAGCCCACATGGCGACAAGCATTTCCAATTTCTTTGACGATATGAGCCCTTTGAAAATGATACTGTCTCAACCTGGCTATGTCAGTAACAGGTATATTGGCAGTCTCAGGGGTCAAACTAGGGCGGTGTGGAGACGGAATTACGTAACAATCCGGCACGTATGGCAGTCCTTTCTCTAGGGCAGTATTGCCTATTGTAAATTCGAATAACGAGCTTGAGCTTTTAGCGTCACCCTCCATATGAATGCACAGAGCAAGTTTCAAATAGACAAACAAAGAAAACAGAAATACTATCGATACAGAAAGAAGAAGAAGAAGACGAAGAAGAAGGGTTTTAGCAGGAATGAATAGGGTAGAGGAGAGCAAGTAAGCAGAGTTTATATAGGAGTGTTTGGAGCACACCAACTTATGTGACGGTTAGACTTGCTGGTTCAACTTGTATCATTGTATGCAGACTTATCCCATGACCACCCCAAAATTATACCTTTTCAACTGTAAAGCTGTACAACAAGTAGTTCATTTTTATCTCATTGGGCAGCTTCTTTTGTGATTAAAACTATGTAAAATAGTACAAATTAATGTGACAAAAATAATATAAGAAATATGTTTAGCACATATGATATAATTCTATGTTTTTTTTTCCTGGAAGTATAAGTAGCATCGTCTGTTTGTCTTGTATTGCTTGAATTGGGTTGGATAGGTTGTTTTCCCGTATAAAATGCATTGGGAAAATCATGTTCTAGATTCAAGAGAGTTTTTCTGGACAGGGTGTTTTTTCGCAATCAAATACACTGAGAAATCATGTTCTACGTTTAAAACAGTTTTTTTTTTTTTTTTGATAGGATTGCTTTGGAAAACTATGTTTTGAGTTTTAATCAATATTTTTAAAATCAAATCAAATGAATTAATTCTTAATTTGATCAGCTTAATGAATCTTATTTAAATAATAAATAAAATTAAAAAATTTTTAAAATAAAAAATTTAAAAGTAGAAATATATTTAAAATAATTAAAATAAAAAATAGTTTAAAAATTAATATGAAACTAACTAAACCAATCAGTTGTCTGATTCTTAGTTTAACTGATCCAATTAACTAGTTTGGTCAGGTTTTCAGAATATTAATTTTAATTTGAATCAATTTAGAGCTTATATGATTCAATTCACATAATTATTGACTAAAATTTTATTGTGATCACTTAAAAATCGATTTTATTTAATTAAATCACACAAATATAATTATTGTATTAATTACTGTAATTCAATTAAATTAAAAATCTTAAGTAACCACACTACTAGATAAAAATTAATATTGCTCTATTTGTGTTATGATGATATGAAATTGAAATTTGAATTATCTTATTTATTATTTATTTGCAAATTTCGTGCAATTCTAAGTGAATTATGTTAATTGAAATAATAATCATATTTAAGCAATTCAATTAAATAAAAATTTATTCTTTAATGATCATAATAAAATTTTAATTATGATTCAATGAATAGTAAGATAAACTATCCAAGCTTATATAATTAAATACTATTGATCTTAATCATTAATTAAGATAATCAGATACCTAGTAAATTGGTAATGGCATTCACGAAAAGTGATTTAGAACTTATTAAACATGTTAAAAAAAACCCAACTAATCACAATAAATATACTTAATAGACATATTAAACCAATCACAATATTTAATAACTAAGGGGTGCAATTTCATAAGATTTGATATGAAAATAATATAAGAGCATTTCTCATTTGAGTTGTTTTAATCCATATTAATTACTCGCTCTATCCCAAAAAGATTGTCACATACTATTTTTTACATTGTTTAAGAAATTATATTAAATATTTTTTCAACTCATAAGTTATAATATATTTTTATTTATACTCTTAATTATATTTGGTGAATAAATATATTTTATTAATTTAATAATTAATAATAATAAATTAAAAAAATTAGTTATAATTAATGAAAATAGACATGTATATATCTAAAGAAAATACTAGTAGCCAACTTTTTAAAAACGGAAGAGTACTTCTTTTTCAGTGCAAAATAGTCTACTAGTGATAAAAATCCAATGCGACATTAGTAACAATGTTCAACTACTATCCCAAGACACATATATGATCCGGCTTTTACACATCTTGCTTGCGTCTTTTATGTCCTTTGTTTTTTCTTTCTTTGTCCCACCTCAATAATTTTTTTTTTATGATATAGTTTGAATAAAAATTACTTAATCTTGATTATATGCATTAATTATACCTTATGACAACATTCCATATTAATAAAAACATGAGAAATATCAATATCTTTTGAGTACCATAGAGAATTTCTATTTTTAAATATATATTGAGGCAGAAGCCAGAGTGATATGCTCTCTTAAAATCCATCAATGTATATGCTTAACCCTTATCAAGCGGAAAAGATACTGATGATTTTTTTTTTTTTTTTTGGTGATTGACCCCTCCAAAAATGAATTACTATTTTCCTCAAACATATTAATTTATATTTTTCGCTTTTTTCTTTATGCTTATAAAATATTTGACTCAAAAAGTATTTTGCTGAATACTTAAATTCTCACTTAAACTCAAACTTATAATATCATAATTACAAATTCAAGATAATTTAAAATTATTGAATTAAAATTGATTGATAAAATTAAATAAATTAAGTTGCTCTTCATTCAACTGTTCTCTCACGGGAACTAATTATGAAAAGTTCCAATTTATACCTTTTTGGAAGATCCCTTAATTTTTATTTTGATTGTGTTCAATAATTTGTTTTTCCCCCCCAAAAAAAAAAAAAAAAGTAAAATCCCAGTGGATATGGGACATGCTGAATTTGATAGAGTCAAGAAAGACGAAAAATGAGGAGTTGGAAGGGGTTTAACTCCTTGCACCAACAATCCTTTCTGCTCTCACCCACCTCACCAACTCAATGATAGAGTCCAAGTCTTGATTCTCTTGATTAAAGATTAATCCCGTCAAGTCTCAAGACCACTCAAGACCCGTCTACATGGAGGAACATATGCATCCTTCATGATTTATAGGCCACTGCCCCATAATATGCCATCTTAAACAACGACTACAAAGCTCGTTTCTCTCCTATGTGTCCCATAAAAATTACACAAATGCTATGTATATTGAGCTGAAAAATTTTGATTGAAGGTGTATAATATATATAACTATAAGAAACCAAATTCTTCATTATCCGATGAGAACATATAAATTGAAGTACCAAATTGGCCCTTACAAAAATGATATTATAACATCCATCGCTGTTTATGTAATATCAAATATTTTTTAGTGATATTATTCATGATACCAAGGACTAAAGGAGTGTGCTCAAAAGAACACCTTTTGTTTTAATTTACTCATAGTTCTTTTAACCCAATTACTATAACAAATTCTACAAGTCACGCAATTTGAAGTTAGGTCATCTAATATTAATCAACCTTCACATATATGTACAAGCTGTGCCCACCATCTACCTCTCGTGTTTATATCTATCTAATGGCTAAGTTGGCTTTGGTTTCGTTTCTTGTTTTTCTAGGCTTCACATTAACATGTGCGGCGACAACTTATATGGTGGGAGATAATTCTGGTTGGGATATAAGCACCAATCTTGATTCATGGTCACAGGACAAGAAATTCGTAGTTGGTGATGTTCTATGTAAGTTTCTTTCTTCTTTTTTCCGCCCCTTATTCTATGTTGAAATCTCTAACCTTTATTTTTTTGAATTTAAGATCTTAATGGTGCTGGAAATGATTCTAATGCTATTACCATATGTGATATATCTATAACGTCGGTCTACCTAATTTACTTGAGCCACAAAATATGTGTTAATGGACTAGTAATTCAATCATCATTATGTATCTACAATATGTTGGAATTAGATTTATACCCTTTTGGCGTTTTAGTAGTATCTGTCAATATTTAAAGATGATAAACAATTTTAATACTTAGATGTTTGTAGTGTTCCAATACTCACAATCCGACACTGTGAATGAGGTGACAAAAGAAGCTTTTGATGGCTGCAACACCACCGATGTTCTAAAATCATATACAAACGGAAACTCATCGATCACATTGTCAAGGCCAGGTCCGTGGCATTTTATTTCTGGTAACAGGTTATATTGCCTAGGAGGAATGAAACTTCATGTAGATGTGCAAGGAAATCAAGCAGATTCTCCAGTCGCCACACCTCAAGCACAGCCACGAGGTACTGTTCTTCCTCAGCCTTCCGCCAAGAACAACAACCCTATTCCTACTTCTGCAGGGTTTATCTATGGCGGGGGAGATTCTTTTGTTAAACCCTTTATTAGTTTGGTGGCTAGTATGATATGGTTATTTTATTGATAGTCAGGCAGGTGATTACTTGCTTGAATCTCTTAACTTGTAATGCTCTATCTCTTTCAATTCTTTTTTGTTCTTTTTCAAAAAATGGTGTATATGTTTAAGATTTTTGTTTTTTTGTTTCTTTAAAATATTTGGAAGAATTGTTTGATAAATTTAAATTATTTAAGTAATTTATTAATTATTTATAATTTTATAAAAATAAAAATTAATTAAAATATTAAATAATTACATATATTGATAAAATTATTACTTTTTTTATCCAAAAATTATTGCTTAAATATTTAAAATTCTATTATTATTATTTAACATATACGATTACGGCACATTACAAATTACATAAAATTCTTACTAGGCCAAGAGACTCTAACTATACCACCTTGCAAAAGATAATCAACATCAATTGCGGGATTTTGAATCTCCATAATACCTCTATCATGTAATAAGGTTATATTAGCAAGATAATATGCAACTTTGAATCCTTCCTCTTGTAAACATGACAAATCTTAATCCCTCAACCATTATCATTATTAGGTGAACTTGTGACAATCTCTTTTAAGAAGCAACTCTGCTATCCAACTCAAATTGATAGCTGTTCAGATATTTTATTTGGCTCTATATTTCTTTTAAATATTTTTCATTTATTAAAAACAGGATTATGAAATATGTAAATTTTAAACATGTTCTCTGCATTTATACATTGGTTGTGGCATATAAAATCAACTAAAGACATGTTGGAAGAGTGTATTAAAATATCATAAATTGTATTCTTTCTAGTTGTTTTTTTTTTTTTTTTTGTGTGTTGTTGACATGCTACTTAAGCAGAAATCACAAAATTGATCTTGGCAATTATAAAACATTAAACAAAGCTTCTTTCCCCCGGGGTGAATTTTTTTAATTGAAATAAAAAAATCAAATTGAAACGCTTTAATTTGAAATTCCAATTGAATTTATTTAAAAATTCAGTTTGATTAAATTTTATAACATTTTTATTTATTAAGTTCAATTTAATTTTAGCTAAAAAATAAAATTAATTTACATACTGTTTTATAAATTATTTATATTATTTTTTTGATATAACTATTTCATTTTTGGATGTTTAAACTTTTTGCCACTTCAACCAACTAATATTGATATCTATGTATCGTACAACATTAATTATATTATTATATTATAATATCGTATAATTAATAATTTATCATTGAATTTGATAACAGTTACTTATTTTCGAATTGTGTTTTTTAATTCACCATTAAATTAAAAAATAATAGCTATTTATTAAAATTATCTTTAAAATTATTTGATAACATTATTAAATCCGTCGCTTTACAATTCAACTTTATATTTTATATACTCTTATCTATTCAAAATTGTTGTCTTTATATTTTATATACTCTTCATCTATACAAAACTGTTTTGTCTGTGGTCAGTATACCCTAACCCTAGGTCTATTTATCATTCTTATATGCACTTTTCACTCTCTTATGGCCTCTCTGTCAACACCTTCCATCTCGCCTTAACTTCATTGTCCGCGTTTGCCTCTCTCTCCGTTGCTGAGTCCCAAGAATTATACATGTTTCTTTTCAGCATGCTTCAACAGAGTTGATAAGGTAATGGGTAAATTACATATCATATCAACACTATAAAAAGTGAAATAAAATCTTCATGTAAGGATTGCCGCCCGCCAAGACTTAGATTACATAGTGGATTCTCGTCGCATTGTAAACTGGTCATGATAAATGAACTTACAAAGGTTAAACATGCTTGATGCTATCTGACTAGTTGTTTCCATTGAATATCTCCTTGAGCAAGGAGAGCTTTTTAGTACTGCTTAGAATATGCAATTGATTAAGCAAAGTTATCTATCTAGACCAAAAATATGTGCCAAAAGACTTCTACATTTTAATTAAAGAGGAGCCAAAATTAAGAAGATTGAAAGAGTGTTTTTTATGGAACATAGATTCTTTTTTTTATACTCTGTTTGGAGAAATAGATAGGTTATTTATTAGGTGAACACTGCAGTGTTGTTTACGTTATTACACTAAAATATATAATTAATAATTAACTGTTGGATTAGATAAAAATTATTATACACCGTTGGATTAGATAAATCACATTATTTAACACAATTAGATTAGATCACATTATTTAACGATATTATAAAAAATATTATTGTAAAATTCACTTATTTATTATATTGCTCACATTCCTAATTGGACTTGGAAAAGAGTTTTTTATTTATTTATTTAGGAAAAATATTATCAATTAGATTTGAGGATTTCTTTTATATAGTTCATAACTCCTATTTAGAATTTTTTTCCAGTTAGATTAGAGTAAGATTGAAGAAGCTTATTTCTATAAATAAGAGCATTGAAAGAAAATTTTTGATTTTTCCATTTATATGAAAAGCTTGAGTAAGAAGTTTTTGTCAAGTATTGTAAGAGCTTTTGTCTATTATGGTTAATTAAGTTTTGGGCTTAATTAAGTAATATTTAGCCATTAAAATTTAAAATAGTTGATAGTTTAGTTATATTTAGAAGATAATGAGAATAACGAATTGTAATTATGTGTGAGTGAAATCTTTTAGATGCAACACTAGGTAAGAGAGTAACTTTGAATTTATATATTCGTATTAAAAAAAACCCAATTAACAGGAGCAGAAAAATTACGAGAATAAAAAGAAATAAAATATAAAAACTGGTATGCCGTTGTCACCAGTAGCAAAAAACCCAACGACAAAAACCCTGCAAGTAAAACCCGCAAGGCTCCCTGTCCCCCCTGGCTCCGCCCCATGGGGCACGCTCCCTGTAGTGAATTAATATTAAGTAAACAACTAATCGGAAACTTCTACAGTGCGCGAGTGAAATGATTATAATAGTAAATTTTAAATAAATTTGATATTTAATTTTATTAAATAATTAATAATTATTTTATTTAAAATTATTATCACGTAAATAAAATAAAAATATAAATTTCTCAAAATTTATAATTATAAAGAGATATGTATAACAAATGATTGTCTATTGATTTATATTTTCAATTTTATGTAACACAATTTCAAAAGAAAGTTTATTAAATTTGAGTAAAATAGTTTATGATAATCAATTAAATAAATAATATTAAGTATTTTATAATAAAAAATAAATTTAATAAACAATTACAAATTATATATACATATGAGAGATAATTATAATAAAATATTATTTATTGATTCATATCTTCAATATTGTATAACATAGTTTTCAGAGAAAATTTGTTACATTTATACGAAGTAATTTTTAACAATTTATTAAACTACTTGCTAGTTTTTATGTACGAAATTTTGAATTTTAGCTTCTTATCATTATTACTTTTTATGTTTTCCTAATTTCTTGTTTAAAAGTTGTTTAAAATTTTTTACTTTTTAGATTTCTTAAATTTTTTGTTGAAATTTTTTTAAAATTTTTTTTACTATTTAGATTTTTTTAATTTCTTATTTAGAAAATCTTTTATATGACAATTAATTTTTAAAATTTTTTATTTAAAATTTTTAATATATTGTTTTTTTATAATATAATATAAAATAATAATACTTACCAATGCTATACATAATTGTTTGACAAATAATAAATAATTATTTAAAATTAATTTTGAAACTAAAATTAATAATATACGTTGATTCCAGTTTCTAGGTCAATAGACCATGGACTTCCAGATTCAGGATTGACAGCACACAAGTTCAAAATAATCTCCTTCCTTCCATAGAATCCCCGATTCCTCCACAATGAGTTTTCAAATATAACAGTGATGCAGCATAGAGAAAAGATAATAGTCAGACAGAGATTCTCTCATTCTAACCTCCATCCTCCCTAGTAATAATATGCTGGATACAAGCGATTTTAAATTGATCAACCCAAAAAATTATTAAGAAATCTGGATTAAAAAATTGAAGTGATATTTGATAAAATTGAAAATTAAGTATTGAAAAATTAAGAGTTGAAGAGCTGAATGATTTTAATACTAAAAATTTTAATAGTTAAATTATTATTAATTTATTAAGTCCTAAATTATAAATTTAAAAAATATGTGAATAAATTGAAATAATAAAAGGATAAAAATGATAATAGTTATGATGATGAATGGTGATTGTGGTGACAATGATTGTCATGTTGATAAGAATAATAACAATTATGATAGTTGCAATAGTGATTGTGATGATTGCACTGACACTAATAAGATGTGATAATAGTAGTGATGATAATTGCAATGATGTTAAGGAGTAGCAAGCAATAGCTGTAAAAATAGTCGTGTTGATGAAAATAATTATAAGTGCGAGTGATGATGATTGTGAATGAGAGATATATTAATTAATTTATTAAATAAGAATTTTATAGTTATCATATTAAGTGATTTTTTAGAATTACGTGTTTAATAAAAAATATTAACTTAAAATTTAAAAATTTTTAAAAAAAATTATCAAATTTAAAAAATTAAATGCTGAATATTTTTATTTTAATTGTTTAATAGAGTTATCAAACAACTCCTAGGTTCATAATTCTTTTGATGGCAATGATAGATTATGAGTTCCCCGAATGTTTTCCTGTGGATTATCACATAACAAATACTCTACACCAGTAACTAATCAAATGAAGCAGGAAATCACACAATGACAGAGTAGAAAAGGAGATGAAAGAACGGAAAATTATAGAGAATGCAGTTCATTGATTGTACTTCTGTACTTCAATCTGTAACCAATATTTCGTTTGCACAAAAAAAAAGGAGAAATCTGCTACCTCATTCTGAACAAAACTGAAGCATATGACAAAACTAAGGACAGCAACACTTGATCTGAGATCACTCCTTTGGTTAAATAGTGGTTTGTCATCATTAATCTCTTTATGCATTATAACACAAAATTGAAGGAAACTGTGAAAATATTCACCATCTCACAGTTTAGTTGAGTAAGATTCAAACTAAAGTTCGTTGGCTTTCAATATTGAAGTCGTAAACGTTTGAGCAAAAATAAGACAGTGAAAATAATATATGAAAACTGTCATCCTAAGCAATACTTGCACGTTTATGACTTTATAGCTGGGATTGGCTTATATTATAAATTGGACATAAAACTGAAAAGGGATATGGATTGAAAACCTCTTTGCATTTCTTGTAGATATGCATCTTACAGCTGAGGCCACACGATGATAATGGTAATTCTGCCCTGTTGAAGCTCTCCTCATTCTCGGTTTTAATCTCACAAATATACTTGATGGAGGGGACTTGTATAACTTTAATGTCATTTTGAAAATGAGGAAACTATAACCTGGAACAAACTCGATGCTTTCATTCATCTCCTAAAGTGGTATATAGAAACAATTCTTTGATTGAGTTGAGTCTGTTGAGGACTTTTTCCATATCTAATCGCTCATGCGCTAAGTCTGCAGAGTAATGCAAAGCTAGTCCCATAATGCTCGATAAACACTCCATTTTAGCCTCAAAATATTAGCTTTCAATCTGCAGCAAGCAGCGATCAATAACTCCCTGCAGGTCATGGGCTATTGACTCTGTCACCCAATGCCTCAAGCTCATTTCTCCACCAAACATTTAATCTGTGGGCTTCTTTCCAGTAAAAGTTTCCATCAGCAAGAAACCAAAACTATCGACATCACTTTTTGTGGGAAAAATTCCATAAAATTGACATTCTGCATGAAACATAAATTGAGAAATATCTGATACTCTTGCAAGATTATAAGATAGAAAAGGCCTACAAATTGCAGAAAGAACATAAATACATGCACACAGGTATGCAACCCAAATTTAATGCGTGAATCAGAAACATTACCTGGTGCCATATATCCAGTTGTGCCATAACTATGCTTTGTGCTGTAGAATCACATGAACCAGACTGGACAATTTTGGCAATGCTAAAATCACTAACATGTGCAATCATATCTTCATCTAGTAGGACATTTCCAGGCTTTAAATCACAGTGAATAACAGTAACCCAATGAACATAGTGAAGATACTTGATTACCGATGCAACATCTATCATAATGTCAAGTCTTTGTAGGATATCCAAATGATAATTGTGAGTGTAAAGCCACTTCTCAAGACTCCCATTAGACATGTGTTCCACCACCGATGCTTTGAAATTATAGCAAGCGCAAGAAGAGATAATTTTGATGAGATTCCGTTGACGAGTACCACGTGTTATTTCACATCCAACATCAAAACTCCTCAAACTTCTTTCTTCTCCCACTTTGAAAACCTTTATTGCAACTACCAATCCTCTCTTTAGTCTTCCTTTGTACACTGATCCAAAACTCCCAATGCCAAGTAGGCTGTTTCTGCTAAAATTATCCGTTGCTCGCTTAAGATCATCATAAGTTGATCTTCCGCTCAAGGGATTTAATTCTAGCCAATCATTATTGGGTAATTTTGATATTAATTATTTAATATCACATTTAAAAAAAATAAAAAAATTATATTTATTTAAATCAACTACATAATTAGTTTTAAATCATTATGTATCATTTGTAAAACAATTATGTATATTACAACCACATATTATTATTTTATATTATGTTATAAAAAATTGTCACATCAAAAAAGTTTTTTAAATAAAAAAATAAAAATTCAAATGCCATGACAAAAAACTTTTTAAATTAGAAATTAAATGATCTAAAAAATAAAAGTACTGAATAAAAAGTCAAATATCATATAAAAAAATATTCTGAATAAAAATAAAAAGTTTTTTAAAAAATAAAATTTTAAACTACTTTTAAATTTGAAATACTTAAAAAGTAAGAATTCTAAACATGAAGTCAAAATATTTTGAACAAAAAATTAGAAAAGTTTGCAAACTAAAAATTTTAAACTACTTTTAAATAGGAAATTAGAAAAATTTAAAAAGTAAAGATTCTCAATAGGAAACAAAAATTTAAATTAATTTTATTATTTACTTAAAATTTTAAGTATATAAAGACAAACAACAGTATAATAGATTATCAATAATTACTTCATTTAAATTTAATAAATTTTCTCGTAAAATTGTACTACACAAGATCAAATATATGAATTAATAGACAATATTTTTTTACAATTATGTCACACACACATATATATAGTTTGTAATTATTTGTTAATTTTATTTTTGATTGTGAAATTCTTAATATAAGTTGTTTGATTGGTTATCAAAAATTATTTCATTCAAATTTAATAAATTTTCTTTTATAATTATATCACATAAAATGAAAAATATAAATCAATAGATAATTTTTATTATAACTAATTTCACTCATAATCTTAAGTTTTGAAAATTTTAATTTATTATTTTATTTACTTAACAATAACTTTTTATAAAGTAATAATAATAATATAATTATTATTTTCATGTTATTTTTAATTATTTAATAAAAATGAAAAATTATATTTATTTAAAATTTATTATTATAATCATATTATACAATGCACATATTCAATATATATATATATATATATATATATATATATATTACTCCACTACTAGATATGAAAAATTTAGAAGAAAGTACAAAATTCTATATTGTGATTTTCTTTTTTGGTAAATATAGTTCAGTAATTTATTTTTTAGTAAAATTCTACCTTAGAGTATAATGTTGTTTGTAAAATGGTACAACTTCCGTAACTTTATTATATCCATATGACATAATACTAAATTTTGTATATTATTTCAATTAATTATATATCTAAAATTTGAATATTAAATTTTTCACTCTAAATTCAGAATTTGTTCATTTTTTGTTTAATTTCTGTAAATATTTGAACCAATTTTATAATGATAAAAATAAAATTTGTCCAAATATATCTAAAAAGTAAAAAAAAAAAAAAGAATAAATTTTATATTTAAAGTGAATAAATTATGTACTCATACATAAAATTGAATATCAAGTTGGATAAATGTAACAAAATTATATATCTGGTACTAATTTATAAATAATATTATACTATAAGATAAAATTTTACTAATAAATAAATCATATATCATAATTGTCAAAAAGAACCACTATAAGATAGAATTTTGTGCTTTCTTTATAAATTTATCTTGAATACCAACACTCAAGGAGTATCGTACAAAATTCTTTATATATATATATGTATATAATCCACAGGAAAATGGGGGTGACGGGGTCCAAATTTTAAACGACATGGTTGCTACACCGCATTTTGTAACCGAGTACTGCAAGTAATCGCCCCTGTCCTATTTCAGGTCTCACTTCACTAGCACCTAACTGCAAGTCAAAAAATAAAAATTAAAAAAATAATTATGTATGGTCTTCAATGTCTACATATACCAAATTGAAATAAAAAATAAATAAAACTTTTTCATTGGTGCAATAATATCATTAACCATTTATTAATATAGATGAATATAACCAAAATAAAGTGTTGGTTTAATATTGTGGTTGGCGTGTTTTCTAAGTTGTTTTAGAGAATTTTGTAAAGTATTATTTTAGAAAAATTAGATTATTTAGGATTCCTTAAACCATGGTTAACTAAAATAATAAACGATCCACGGAATATAAAATTTAAAAGCAACTTCAAATTCAACGTCATTTTTTCTTAAATTCGAATCTTTCGTATAAATAAATTAGATTATAATAAATACAAGAGACTCAAATTGCATCAGATATATTATCATTAGGTCCTGATTGAGTTTTTTTAATTTAAATTTTGTTGAAGGAAATTATTAATTTTAGACCAATTTTTTTATAACTTTTTTTAGATTTATGGCATTTTGTGCACATATAATATATAAATAAAGATATAATACTAAAAAATAAAAATATTAAATTGATTTATTGTCAGAAAAAAATATTAATGATGAAATGATCAAAGGAATATTAAAAAGTAAAAAAAAAAAAAAGGGGAAATGCAAAGTAACCTCAACACGTCACACGCACGCAAAGAGAAAAAATGCATCATAATCTAGCGACCACCTCCACCGTCACCACCACCAACGCCACGGCCAACTCCTCATGCTTCCTCTTTTGCTCCTCCTCTCTATCCGAGACCTTCCTCTCCCTGTCTAAAAGCCTCCGATTTCACTCCAAACCCTTTTCTCCCCCTCAAAGCCCAAATCCCATCTCCTACTACCGCCCCCGAATGAACATCCTCAACAAACTGGGCTTCGGCACCCGCTCCGCCGACCCATCAATCATGGACCCCACAATCCCTCTGGGCCCAGACGACGACGTTCCTGCTCCTGGCCAGCAGTTTGCCCAGTTTGGCGCTGGTTGCTTCTGGGGCGTCGAATTGGCCTTCCAGAGAGTTCCAGGTGTTACCAAGACTGAGGTTGGGTATTCCCAGGGCCGACTACATAATCCAACATACAAGAATGTCTGTACTGGGACTACTAATCATAACGAGGTTGTAAGAGTGCAGTTTGATCCCAAGGAGTGTAGCTATGACACTCTTCTTGATGTTTTCTGGGCGAGGCATGACCCTACTACCTTAAATCGCCAGGTCTGTCACTTTTTTGGTCTTTCTTTGATGATTTTTTTTATTCTTGGTTTGGTTTTCATGATTTCTGTGCTTATATGCTTTAATTTCGATATAACTTCGGTGTTTGGGGATTTTTGGTTGTTTAATTTCTGCCATGGTATTTAAATTCAATGTGCGGATTGGTGATTTTGGAGGTTTGGTTCTTTGTTAGATTGATTACACAGCATGTTTGTTGTGTTTCTAATTTTGTCTTCGGTAGTTGGTACTGTATCTTAATGTTGCTTTAGTCTAATACTTGTTGGGTTTTCTCCACATTTTTGATTCCTTTATTATTTATTCTTGTTGTCTAGCATCTGTGTGTTACTGATTATCAAATCTTTAGTTATCTGTTCATCTAATTCAAAGTTACCCAGTTTGAAGTGTATGAAACTTTTCTTGTTTTCTTTGTTTGCCACTCGTAGGTTAACCTTGACATTTGTGAGCCACATGGTTGATTATGTGGGGGGATTGAGAAAAAAAAAAAAAAAAAAGAAGTTCTTTGATACTTCATGGATGTGAAAGTGATCTCACTACTTTCCACTGTCTAAATTTATTATTTGCTTTGTTTCCTGAACCCATTTCAAGAAATATACTTCCAATTTAATGAATAGCTCTTTTTCTCTTTTTAATTGGAGGGATTGTGGGCTTCTAGCTGCCTGGTTTGTTCCAAAACCATAATTATTAACTATGGGTGGAAGGTAGCTCACAGCTTGATTTGTTTGGGTTTTGGTTGGTCGGGTGGCTATGGTAATATCGCAGGTTAAATACGAATGTGGCAAGGATATGATGATAATTGAAGATTTGGTTGCCAAGATGTACTTTAGTTGTTACATCATATTCTTTAGCTTTGGTCGACAAGCCTCAGTTCTGTAGGGATCGGCAAATATCATTATTTGGCTTTGTACGAAAATATGCACTACTACTGGTGTGTATAGCTAAAATCTGCGGCCTTGGCATATCCATTATCATCATTTGTGCTCTGATTTACTGTTGGTTGTGTAACATATAACCAATGTAAAATAAATGCTACATTTCTACATATGTGTCCAATCATTGTAACTGATAAAATTCTATTGGTATGAATTTGAAGTCCAATCAGATGCTATGGCCTAGTGATATTGCACCGTTTAACATCATTTTTAATCCTGGTGGGCAGGGGAATGATGTAGGAACACAGTACAGGTCAGGAATATACTATTACACGCCAGAACAGGAGAAGGCAGCACTGGAGTCTATGGAGCGACAGCAGCAGCTCTTAAATAGAAAGATGGTTACTGAAATTTTACCTGCCAAGAAGTTCTACCAAGCTGAAGAACACCACCAGCAGTACCTTGCAAAAGGTGGTCGTTTTGGGTTTAAGCAATCTTCTGAGAAAGGCTGCAACGATCCCATCAGATGCTATGGCTAAGTTGCCTACCACCAAAACTGACAAACTTTGGCCAAAGTTGAGCATTATTATTTAGGGACTATAGCTATTTATATCAAGATGCTAATGTTTTTATATAATTTACTGGGATAAACACGTCATGTTGTTTAATTTTACATTTATTTAGGTGTGTGCATTTTTCTGTTTGTATAAAGGTTTTAGCCTGGGCGGATTAGTTGGTATATATGAAATAAACTTTTATGTTATCAATGGTGTTTATTAACCAGGAAACTGGTTGGTCTTGTTATTCCTGTTGGAATTAAGCATTACTTAAGAAGAACCTTCAATCATTGATGTATCACCAGCACATTTAGAGTAAATTCCTCTTCTTTTTATTGCTGGAATCAAGGATATACCTGTTCTGGTGGCATTTGAAGGCGACAAATGCTTCTTTGCTGTGTAAGACCTTCGGTCATGAACCGCCAAGGGGTAGCATCTAATGAAATCTGTATCTGTTTTTACATTGGATCTATCCCTCTTATTTATGCCTTTGGGCTCTGAAAATAGATTATCAAAGAGTGAAACCAAAGGCCATCCTGTGCTTTGGCAATCTGACTTCCAAAGGGCATTTCAACAGTCACAGCTACAGGAAAGGTTGTTTAAGTCTTTTGCGCAGGGCATCCTTTTTTACACGATATTACCTGTGGGAAAGCTTTCAAGAATCCAAGTGCTAGAATTACGGCGATAGAAAATACTCTGCTTTGAAGGGTTAAAGAAACAGTAGTTCTCAAAATCTCGGTTGTTCTTACCATAAAAAACTACTATGAAATAGGCAAGACCGATGACAGGCCGTTCACTTTGCCATGAGAAATAGGCATCTGTTATCATTTCAAACTGAAGCATTGAAATAAAGCGACAAGGGCACATCACTCTGAGTACTTAAGCACCGACTGCAACTAACAAACGCTGATGCCAGCTCAAATTATGTATCAAAAAGCTTCGTTAACTCAAGCATATGAGAAGATTTATGGCATCAATTATTA
Organism: Omphalea diandra; assembly: GCA_949677035.1. NCBI lineage: Eukaryota > Viridiplantae > Streptophyta > Magnoliopsida > Malpighiales > Euphorbiaceae > Omphalea > Omphalea diandra. The sequence goes on along the minus strand of CATIWR010671071.1, from coordinate 3,108 downwards.
TAGTAAACCACAGCAATTAAATGTACGTGGGATATTAGAAGCAAAATCAACCTTCCTCATAGGACTAGAGGTATGAATAGTATTTGACATTCATTTATGTCTAGGGAAAAATCACATAAGGATAGTTAATGACTTTGAAAGTATCGTAACTGATAGCAATCCTCCCATTGGGTAGATCCAGGAGTGCAGGCTGCTCTGCCAGTTGACGGTGCCATCAGGGAACCACAATGCTATTTCTATTTTTGCATTCTCAACTGAAATCACTTCCATGAATGACATTCCTGCAAGATTATCAAGTAAAAATTGAAAAACATAGCATGTATGTAATACTTAGACATTATTAGAAGTATTAACAAGCAAAAGGAGAAGAAAAGCAAAATACTTTCAGTTTTTCCTGGTTGAATAGAAACAACTGAGAAATCTGTTTAGTCGCTACGTAAATCAGTAGAAACTACAAGAAAATTTTATCTCCTTGGTCCTATATAGTCGAATTATTACTCAAATTTACAAATATAAATCTTCACCATCCATTTGTCTAGAAAACACACTGTTGGATTGCCCAATTATAGTTTTGAAACACAAAGAGCAAGATGCCTGTAATTGAAATACAACTCAACTTTTGAGGATAACAACCAAAATGAAAATTAAAAACACAAAAAGAATTAAAGCCAATGAGCCAAATTGAAGAGAATCAATTCTGAATAAGGTACCTTCCAACTTCAACTGCAAAATCACCGCAGATTGTGCCAGGAGCTGACTCTGATGGTTTAGTGGCGCCAATGATCTTTCGACTGGTAGTAACAACGTTCTTACCTGCCCGTACGATAGCAACAACAACAGGACCAGAAATAATATACTCAACTAGGCCTTCAAAGAAAGGCTTTGACGACAGGTCCTCATAATACTTCTCAGCAAAAGGGCGTTCCACACTCGAAAGTTTCAACCCTTAATTTGAACAACAATACATGCAGTAAATTCAAACTCAAAGGATTAAAACTAACAATATACATAGCAAATTCAATTTTTGAGTCATTACCTTTGAATGAGAAACTTTTTTTTCTCAAACCTGCAAATGATCTCACCCACCTGAAAAAACCTTGCCCATCAGATACCCAAAAAGAGTTCACTGCCCTTTTCTTTTCTACTTAAAAACTGAACTCTGCCTTAAAACAACATTTCCTCAACAATACTTCAAAGGATCAGATTCTAAAGCTGTTAATCATATAATTTGACAGAAGTTCAAGATCACTCTAACCCTCAAAATTCTGAAAGTAAGACTATTTACCAAAGAACTTCCGTTATCTTCATTTATTGAGATAAAACCATAAAATTGAACCGTTGACAAAAGTTCAAGAACACTCTAACCCTCAAAATACTGAAAATAAGACTATTTACCAAAGAACTTCCGTTATCTTCATTTATTGAGATAAAACCATAAAATTGAACCAAGAGACCGTTTAGATCACTTAAAAATCACAGCCCAGCACAACTTATTGCGCTTCTGACTATAAGAGAGCACTTCTATGTTTCAAGTTCAACGATTTAGGACAATTGAAGTAGAAGTTTTTCATTCTATATAAAAACTAACAAAGTTCTACTCTTTTTCAATTTTCATCTCAGATTCGCGTATTTGGCATGAACCCAAGGATAAAATAGATTAACAAACGCAAAATTATGCGTGTATCATCCAGAAAACTAGTCTTAACAATCCGAACAACAATTGTATGCATATGTAAGGAGTAGTAGAGGTGAGAAATGAGAACAAGCCTCGCTGGACGCCATCAGGTTTGAGCATGATGAAAGTCTGCTCCATCTTTCACCTTTTCCTTCCTTACTTCGTTTTTTCTGACTGCAGAGTAGAAGAGATACCCACAACAGTAGATAGTAGAGAATACGGAAGGACGGCAAACATAAAATCATTTTCCCCTAAGCAGTGGGCCTGGTTGACTGATAATTAAACAGATTCAATCCAATTATTGATCACTGGGCCAACTCAGATCAAGTCGTATTGCTGTTCTTTGTGAACGGAGTAAGAAAAACAAACTGCTTGGCCCATATAAGAAGATAGCAAATGCCTTTTGCTATTCTTTAGCAATTTTTTTTTTTAAGTATTTGGTAGAGAATCAATATATATATATATAGTTTTAGTCTCAAATTTAATTTTAAATAAGTAATTGTTAATTTTTATTTATTTAAGATAAAAATTTGATATTTATGAAACTAACTGTTTGATACACAAATATCATAATTTTTATAAAAAATATTTAATTAAAAATACAAAGATAAAATAATTTTCATATATGATGTATTATAAAAATAAATAAAAATTTGATATTTTTCAAACTAATTATTTGACATGTGAATAATTAGAATATCTATATAAAATTATCTGGTTAAAAATTATTATAAATAAAAAAATCATTAAAATAAACTATAAAACAAGCAATTAAAAATATAAAGTTAAAAAATATTTTTATATATTATTATTTTAAAATAAATAATATTACCTAATCATATATTTTATATAAATATTTTATTTTATTAATATTTTTAAATATATTTTCAATAATATATTAAATTATACCATATAAAGCGCAAGTTATCTACTAATCTATTGGTTTGCTAGGATTCCATTATTAGCGTAATAAGGTCATTGAATCTTTGACAAGTGTTGTTTAATTTATTTATTTATTTTTGCATTTTAGGTTTATTATGTAAGACTTTTGCCTATTTGTTTTGCTAAGTCGCATATGCCTATTTATTAGGCTAAGTAGTTAAATTCATTCACTATTATTTTTTAAATAAAAACAGGATTTAGGCCTTTATTGTTGGTTGGATCTGGCATGAGAATTGAGAACCACGGATATGGAAGATGATAGCTATCGTGAAGTGTTAACAATTGATAAAAAAAAAAAAAAAAAAAAAGTGAAGTGTTAACAACGTTTCCCATTTGCGACACAGAAATGACACATTGTGATTCACAATAGTCGATTGAATCATAAAAGTATATTACAGATTTCTCAACATGCATCACATATACCTCACAAACGTGAGATGCACAAGCCAAGGTGTTCATGCCATACCATGGACAATGATGCATTTAATGTT
>CATIWR010671028.1:0-12071 GCA_949677035.1 Omphalea diandra | reverse complement strand
AATTATATATATATATATATATATATATATATATATATATATATATATATATATATATATATATATATATCATGTATTGCACGCTTTTTTTAAAGTACATAAAAAATACAAAAAATAGTTTAATCTAAAGCCCCACTTGTTTTGTAGAAAATATTTTTCAAGAAAATAATTTTTACATTTTTTTTAGTTTATTTAGAAAATTAGTCAATAAAAAATATTTTTCTAGTCAAAGAGAAAATTAAGTTATTTTTCAAGAAAATGACTTTTCTATTTTGAAAATGAAAAGTCATTTTCTCAACTCTGAAAAACTCATCCAAATAAAAAATAAATCAATATAAATATATATATTTATTATCACTTGTTACCCTTGACTATTGATACCTATCATCGATCATAGTCGGTCGACGGTGGTCACCAGTGATAAATAGGACTAAACAAAAAATTTCATTTTTAATGTATCTTTTTTCTTATATTAAATAATAAATAATATAAATACTAACTATTTGTGATAATATATGTATTTATTATCACTTGTTACCATTGACTATTGATACCTATTGTTGATCATAGTCGGTCGACGGTGGTCACTAGTGATAAATAGGACTAAACAAAAAATTTCATTTTTAATGTATCTTTTTTCTTATATTAAATAATAAATAATATAAATACTAACTATTTGTGGTCCAAATTTTAATATAATTTTATAAATCAAAATGAAATTAATATTTTAACATGTATTCTAAACATTAGAAAATATATTGTTAAGAAAAATATTTTCTTCAAATAAATTATTTTTTACAAAACAAATAAGGCCTAAATATAGAAAGAACATATCTAAGGTTCCTGAACTTTACTTGATTATATTTTTAAGACACTTACACATTGAGTTGTTGAATTTTTTTTTATTATATCAAGGACTTTAAAGACATAAAATGTGAAATTATAAGAAATCTACAAACAACAGTTTAAAAAATGAAGAAACTATATTTTTTAAGAATAAAAACACTAAAGATATCAAATAAGCAAAATTAATTTTGTGATTCTGAAATTTTCACTTTTATCTATTATATAATATATTTTTTAGATAATATAACTTTTTAGTAGCTTTAGATTGCATTTAATTAAATTTTTATCAAATGAATTTATGTTAAACTTATTATCATGAAACAAGTTTGAATGATTGATTTAAGGCAATGTGAAAATAAAAAGGTGGTTTTGGAAAAAGGAATAAATTAAGACTGTAATTTGTATACCATGACTACCAAAACCACCATTTTTTATAATACCGCATAATATCGATATCGTAAAAATATAATACCGATATCGTAAAAACATAATACCGATACCGATACTGTTAAAGAAAAAAACCATAAAAACTAATATTGATGCAAATATCCATGACCAACCCAAATATCCATTTCAACTTCAAGACCTAATCACAAGGAGAAGGCTCAAAAGGTTCAAAGAAGTAATTGGGTTATTCATGCAATAAGGAATAACCATTGGACTAACTCAAGAATAACAAAAGAAGCAATAAACCGAATTGCTTGGAGATGATAACATGAACTCTTCAAATGAAGCCTTTAACTTGATCCATTGGAGCCCAACATATGGAAAGACTCATGACCCAAGTATGAAGAAACTTCCTCATTAGGCTGAATCCGTCTCTTAAACTAATTAGAAACTTTTGTATTTACTTATATACAAAATTTCTTTTATAATTAAGAAGATATCTAATGTATATTTTAGTTAGTTTCTATTTAGGTTAGAAGTATCCTTTTTCCTAAATAGATTAGGCAGATTTCAAAGACTATTTAGGAAGTAATTTTTAGGGCTATAAATAGCCCTTCTTATTCAACCAAATCAATCAATTGAAGAATATTTCTTTTAGCAAATTGCTTATGAGAATTAATTATCTTCTTGAGTTCTTAATAGGACTTGGTGAGATTGTTAAGTGAGTTCTTAATAATTTCACAAACTCGATTTATCTAGGTCTTAAATTACTTAGTTAATTTAAGGTTGAAATTAATATCTCTTGAATCTTTATAATTCAGATTACTAGAAATAAGTTTTCTAAAGGTCTAGTTGGAATTTGAGAGTTTATCTTGTTTTGATTTTTGAATTAAAGTTTGAGACTAGTGCTACATGCGGATTAGGATTCAAAAATCAACTTCGTTCGTATGTTTTGGTATTAGAGTCAAGGCTAAATTCAAGATCAAAGGTATCTATCTTTATATTTTTGTATTGTTCTTAACTCATCTATTCACATTTTTCCCCTTTCTTCTCGAATTTTGTCATGTCTTAATTCTTAGATTTAAACATGTTTCTTTCATTATTTTTACTTTCATTAGTCTTGTTTATTCATCAAATATCACATTAAAAAAATTTAGATTCAAATTCCTTCAAAACCTCATACTTGTATAAAAAATTCCTTCAATTAAGGAACTTTGCAAATCTTTAATTTCTTGTGTTTCTTCCATCTAAATTCGAATTTCTTCATCCATTAACCATTCGTGTCTTTAATTGCATAATTAAAGTGTTTGATTTAAGAAATTCCCTGAAATTTAGGAGTTGCCAAAATCTCCTTAAATTAAGAAAAACTTGAGTCTAGCTTGTTTCTTGCAATTTTTCATCCTTCTTCCTTTTGAATTAATTCTTTTTGTTACTAATTATCTTTTTGGTGTTTTTCTGGTGTCTAAGGTTGAACCATATCTCAGAATTCAAAAGAGGGTAAAATTACCAAAATATCTCTATAAGTGCTAAATTCGGTTTCTTTGTATTTTTGAGCTATTCTCTGTGTTTCTTGCAATTCTAAGTTTGATTTTAGCTTCAAAAGTTAAAGAAAAAGAGAGAAAGAAAGCAAAAAAAAAAAAAAAAAAAAGAAAAAAAGAAGAAAGAAAATGAAATAAAAGAAAAAAGCTAAGAATTGCAAATGTATTATTTTAAAACCGATTTTGAAATTTCTTTTCCAATTTGGCCTAGACATACTTCTTACCATATTCTTGAGCTTAAAACACCAATTGCCACTTCCAAATGTCCTTCTAAACTTTTGGATTACTATTATATCTTTAGAAATTTATTTGTGCAATCAATTATGTTTTTTTCAATTTTTTTTGTTTTCTACGTGTTTTAAGAACTAGTTTTTACTTTGTGTTTTGTTTAAGAGTCCCTTGACATAAAGTAACTTAGTCCTCAAATAACTTATATAAAAGAATCTTAAGAGGTAAAAGGCAAAGAGTGATGAACTCATAAGAGGGTAAAAACCAATTTTGAGTTAAACACGAGTGTGAGTGCTATCAATTGAGTGTAGACATGTGAGGAAGTGTTTGTGAGTATTTTCCTATGTTATTCTACTAGCCATCGCAGAACCTCAAAGTGATTTGCAGTGCAAGTTGCTTGTGAAAGCTGTGCAAGATATTATGTCTCTAATACAATAAGAGTTTAAAGAGGTGAAAAAGCAACTTGGGAGCATTCAAAAAACCTCAAATTCCAACAATACCTGCACCCATTTTAGACAACCCAGGCATGATAGATTCATTCATAAGGAGAAGGATGATGATTTCATAGAGGAATTGTCCCAAAGATCAAGGAGGCAAGATAACAATCTTGGTGGCAGCAAGATGGAGATTCATGCCTTCAATGGCAAGGGTGATCCCGAGGCATGACTATCCTGGGGAAAAAAAGGTAGATTTTATTTTTGATTGTCATAACTATTGTGAAGAAAAGAAAATTAAGCTTGCTACTATTGAGTTTATGGATTATACTCTTGTTTAATGGGACCAATTAAAATATACTAGAAAAAGATGTAGGGATGAATCTATTTGTACTTGGGAAGAAATAAAAAGAATTATGAGGAAAAAATTTGTACCTAGCCATTGTTATAGGGATTTGCACAACAAATTGCAAAGGCTTGTACAAAGTGCTAGGAGTGTGAAAAATACTACCAAGAGCTTGAGGTGACATCGATTAAGACTAGGATTCAAGAATCCATGGAGCAAACAATGGCAAGGTTTCTTAGTGGACTTAATAAAGACATTACGGATCAAGTGGATTTGTATCCTTACAACGACTTGGAGGATTTATACCATTTGGCCCTCAAGATGGAAAAACCACAAAGGGGTAAGCCTTTTATGCCCAATTTCTCTTATTCTTTTATTGCTAACAAGTTTGAAGTTGGTGATAAACCTGTTAGAAAACCTAAGGCATAAACACCCCAAAAAGAAGTAAGGAAGCCCAATTATCCAACCAAGGTCAAACCAACAATATCTTATAAGACCAGCTCCATAAAGTGTTTCAAGTGCTAAGGGAGAGGACATATGGCCCGTGAATGCCCCAACAAAAGGATTATGGTGCTTAGAGATGACGAAATTACAAGTGAGGATGAAGATGATGGAGTAGAAATCGACCCTGAAATACCTTCATTAGAAGATGCTAGTGATGTGGACAATTTTGATGACCCCGATAAGGTAACATGTAAAGAACTTTTTGTGACTAGACGGTCTTTAAAGCCCATGTTAAAAATGATTAAGAGCAAGGGGAAAATATTTTTCATGTTAGGTGTAGGATTAATGGCCACTTATGTCTTGTTATAATTGATGGAGGTAGTTGCACTAATGCAGCGAACACTTATCTAGTGGAAAAAAATGGGATTGCCAATCTTGAAACATCCTAGACTTTATCACTTTCAATGGTTAAATGAGAATGGGAAAATTAAGGTAACCAAATAAGTTAGGATTGCATTTATAATGGCCAAATATAAAGATGAGATTTTATGTGATGTTATACTACCTATGCAAGCCAGTCACATGCTTTTAGGGCATCCATGGCAATTTGATAGGAAGGTGAAACATGATGGGTTTACTAATGTATATGAGTTTATTTGTGGGGGCAAACACATTGTACTATCTTTTTTAACTCATTCTTAAATCTATGAAGATCAAAAGGTCTTAAGAGATAGAGAAAGTGTGCATAAACAAGAAAAAGACAAATTAGCACGACAAAAAGAGAGTAATGTGAAAACCAAAGAGGCAAGTGAGGTTAGAGTGGTAAAAGGAGAGCAAAAAGGGGATGTCCAAAAAAGAGGAGAGGGACAAGCAAAAAGAGAGGCTGTGAAAAAAAGCTTTTATGCAAAAGAGAAAGAAGTGAGAAAAGTATTTCTATCCCAAACACTCATGTTTTTGATGTTGTATAAAGAAACGTACTTTTTTACCAATAACTTAACCGTTTTTTTGTCTTGTGTGTTTGTTTCTCTTTTACAAGATTATGATGACTTATTTCCCGAAGAGATGCCTAAAAGATTGCTACCTTTGAGAGAGATAAAACATCAAATTGAATTTATTCTAAGTTCTCAAATTCCAAATAGGCCATCCTATAGGAGTAATCCCGAGGAGATGAATGAGCTTTAACGACAAATTAATGAGCTAATGGAGAAAGGTTTGATAAGAGAAAATATGAGTCATTGTGTTGTTCCTGTTTTACTTGTACCAAAAAAGGATGAAACTTGGAGGATGTGTGTTGATTGTAGAGCTATAAATAAAATAACTATCAAATATAGACATCCTATTCCTAGGCTTAATGATATGCTTGATGAATTGCATGGAGCTAAAATGTTTTTTAAAAATTGATCTTAAGAATGGATATCATCAGATTAGGATAAGGGAGGGAGATGAGTGAAAGACTGCTTTTAAAGCTATATGAATGGTTGGTTACACCTTTTGGTTTGACTAATGCACCTAACACTTTTCATGAGATTAATGAACCATGTTTTGCTAGCTTTTCTTGGTAAGTTTGTGGTTATGTACTTTGATGATATTCTTATATATTCTTAATTTTTGAAAGATCATGTTAAGCATGTAAAGTTAGTTTTTGATGTTTTGAGAAAGGAAAAGTTATTTGCTAACCTTAAGAATTGTTCTTTTTGTACAAATAAAGATGTGTTCTTAGGTTTTATGGTAAGTGAGTAAGGGATTGAGGTAGATGAAGACAAGATCAAGGCTATCAAGGATTGACCTACACCAAAGAATGTAGGAGATGTGCGTTCTTTCCATGGTTTGGTGAGTTTTTATAGGCAATTTGTCGAAGATTTTAGCACCATTGTCGCACCATTAATTGAAGTGATTAAGAAGAATGTTGGCTTCCAATGGGGAGATACATAAGAAAATGCCTTTTCTTTATTCAAATCTAAATTAACTAGTGCACCTTTATTGTCTTTGTCTAATTTTTTTAATAACTTTGAAATTAAATGTGATACATCAAGTATAGGGATTAGAGTCATGCTCATGCAAAAAGGAAAGCCTATTGCCTATTTTAATGAGAAACTTAATGATGTATCCTTGAACTACCCAACCTATGACAAAAAGATGTACGCTTAGGTAAAAACCTTACAAACATGGCAACATTACCTATTACCTAAAGAATTTGTTGTCCATATTGACCATGAAAGCTTGAAGTGCCTAAAGGGCCAATAAAAACTCAACAAAAGATATGCCAAATGGAGTGAGTTTATAGAGTTTTTTCCATATGTCATAAGGTACAAACAAGACAAAGACAATATTGTGGCTGATGATTTATCCCAAAAGTATTGATTCGAGGATGAATCCTCGTGAGGAAAGAGAGAATGATGCAAATATTCAAGGCCAACCTAAAGATTAACTTTAACTTCGAGGCCTAATCACAAGAGGAATGCTCAAAAGGTTCAAAGAAGTAACTAGGTTATTCATGCAATAAAGAATAACCATTGGGCTAACCCAAAAAGAACAAAATAAGCAAGATGCCTAATTGCTTGGAGATGATAACATGGACACTTCAAATGAAACCTTTAACTTGATCCATTAGAGCCCAACATGTGGAAAAATCCATGACCCAAGTATGAAAAAACTTTCTTATTAGGCCGAATTCCTCTCTCAAACTAATTAGGAATTTTTGTATTTACTTATATAAGAAACTTCTTTTATAATTTGGAAGATATGTAATGTATATTTTAGTTATTTCCTATTTAGTTTAGGAGTATCCTTTTTCCTAAATAGATTAGATAGATTTCAAAGACTATTTAGAAAGTAATTCTTAGGGTTTCTTAGGAAGTAATTCTTAGGGTTTCTATAAGATTGGTAAAGGCTATAAATAGCCCTTATTATTCAGCCAAATCAATCAATTGAAGAATATTTTTTTTAACAAATTACTTGTGATAGTTAATTCTCTTCATGAGTTCTTAAAAGGACTTTGTAAGATTATTAAGTGAGTTTTTAATAATTTCACAAACTCGTTTATTTAGGTCTTAAATTCCTTAGTTAATTTAAGATTGAGATTAACACCTCTTAAATTTTTATAATTGAGGTTGCTAGAAACAAATTTTCTAGATATTTAATTAGAATTTGAGAGTTTATCTTGTTTTGATATTTGAGTTAAAACTTGAGACTTGTGCTACATACGAATTAGGATCCAAAAATCAAGCTCGTTCATATCAGATACCATCAATATAATGCGATATTAGTAGTATTCGATACCGATACCGAAATTACAATATATTTTTTAAATCAATACAAATAATGTTTTTCAAATTAATACAAACAATAAATAAAATATTATAATTCAAGTCACATTTAATATTACAAACACATTTTTGTTAATAAAACTTATACATTCATCCAATAAACAAATTTCAATTCTGAAAAACAAAAACAAATTTCAATCCAAAGACAAATTATAATTTAAAAAAAAACAGACTAATTTATGTTAGCTTTTTCTGTTCATCATTATGCTCTTCCAATAGCCAATTTTTTCTTCTTAATAACAACTGAGACAAATTCTGCAAATATAGAAAAACATTATAAGAAAACTTTTAGCAAATATAAAAAATAAGATACAAAATTTCAACAAATTTAATGCAACAAATATACAAAAATTTCAACAAATATAAGATAAATTTCATAAATTTACATTATAATACATTAATATATACCCAAATTTAAGCAAATATACATCCCAAATTTTAAATTTCAACAAATATATACATCAAATTCTAGCAAATATATAAATATATATCCTAAATTTCAGCAAATATACATTATAAACTCACATCAAGAAATAAAAATTAAAAAGATGGAAAAAAAATGATAGAGAATACATAATTGTCGTTCTCCATTATAAAAGTAGCCTCTACCTCCATCCTTATCAAAGTAGCATAATCAATTAATTTTAAGACCTGAAATTACTGCAAAAAATTAAAAAGTAACATTTGTTATATCTCAAGTAACAAATGGTTCAAATAACATAAGAAAATAAAAATTATAATTGACAAATATAAAAAAAAAAGAAGTACCATTTTTCATTCGCTCTAAATCCTCTTCCATAGTCTTAAAAGTTATTGATGAACGCAACTAGTTTTGATAACATATTAAAGCTTCAACAATTTTAGTAGTTAAAGAACTCCTAAATGCATCAAATACCCTCCCACCTGTGCTAAAAGCCGATTTTGAAGCTACTGTGGAAATAAGAACAACTCATATATCGCGAGCCATATGAGATAAAATTGGAAACCTAGGCACATTCAACCTCCACCATCCTAAGATATCAAAGACTTCTTTCTAATCGCTTTCTTGCTTTTCATTTAAATATTTATCAAATTCTGACTTGGATAAAAAGCTACCACTTTGATTTTTAATCCTTCTAAACTTCGATTGCATACTCAGCTTCATGTTTTGTGTTTGATCATCATTTGAAATTTCTTCACTTATAGTTGATATTTGAGACTTGAGTCACCATGCAATAAGAATTTTCAGCCCCATGCAATCTAGAATATTCATTAAACAAATTATATGTGGCATCTCTCACAATCTTAACTAATTTATCTCCGCTATCACTCACATACATCTCTTTTATCCTAAATTCAACATACTCAAGTTTAAATCTAGGATCAAAGATCACTGCAATGAAAATGAGTTCGTTAATTTTTCTAATGTCCCCCTAATGCTTATCATACTTAGCTTTCATTTTTTTTGTCATGCCATTCAACTCTGCATCATCACTTTGAACTCTTTCATTTAAGAGACAATGAACAAAACTTATCTCATGAAAAAATAGATTTGAAGTGACATATAAAGAACCAGAAACTCTTACGGTAAGATGATAGAAGCGTTGCAAGAAAGTCACTATCCTTTGAATACTCCTTTAATTTGTAACTCCAGGAGCACCAAGGTTATCTTCATTATTTTCTCCATCACCTGTTAAGAGTTCAATTCCAAACAAAGGATCCATATCTTCATATGACTTAAATGCTCTCTCAACCTTTTAGGATGTGTCCAACATTTTATATGTGTTATTTCATCTAGTTGGAACATCCAAACACAACCAAATTTTAGAATTGATTTTTTCTATCTCAACACACTCTTTGAATTTGGCTAATCTAGCAGGTGATTGCCTAATATATCTAACTGCAGCTCTAACTCTTTTGAGAGAAATGTTAATCTCCTTCAGTCCATCATTCACAACTAAATTAGTTATATGTGAAATGCATCGCATATGCAAGTGATCACAATTCATGATACTAGTATCCTAATGCTTTATTTTTTCTTTCAAGTACCCAATAGCTACATCATTAAAACTAACGTTATCAACTGTTATTGCCCTAATTTTATAAATCCCCCAATCACTCAAACACTTCTCAATAGCTTTCCCTATCTCTTTACCTTTATGTGAGGTAATTGGACAAAACTTTAACACATTTTGTGCAAATTTCAATCATTATCAATATAATGGATAGTGAGACACATATAATTAATTTGTTGCAAGCTTGTCCAATTATCAATTGTTATACTTACTCTTTTAACTAGATTTTTAACAGACTTTTTCAAATTATTTGTTTCCTTCAAATAAAGACCATAACAATCTTTGCTTATTGTAACTCTACATGAGATAAGAAATTTGGTACATGCAACTGCTATGAACTCTTTAAACCTATCTCCTTCTACAAATATAAAAACAAGTTCATCAATAACAATCATGTGAGCTAAAGCTTTCCTATCTTGCTCTTAATCAAACTTAGTACTTCTACTACTAATTGAATCCCCACTTTCAAAACTCAAAGACTTTTGCACATTGATTACATTTTGATTTGTTCCATCAACTTCTTTAGGTACACGAGAACATGTTCTATAAGACTTCTAATTGAACTTGTCCCATTTACCTTAAGGCCTGCACTCATAACATCACCACAATATATACATTTAGCTTTGATCTTACCAATGCCTTCAATCCTCCCAAAGTGATCCCAAGTATGTGATGTTAACTTTCTTTTTTTCCCCATTTTTTGTGGCAATGGGGGAAGCTTGGAATGATCTTCTAGATTAGTATAATCCACTGGATTAGCAACCATATCAACCTATTTATGATAATCATACAAAATTGCTATCAGTCATTTTTTAACCTACTAATAAAAAAATAACTTTCAATTATAAAAGTTTGAATGAGCTATATAATAGGAAATAACCTCTTTGTTTAGCTGTTATCACTAAGATATACTCATTATATTATTATGAAAAATCGAGAGAACCTCACTCTTGTAAAAAAACAATTAGATTAGACCTAATTAACATTCAATTATATATATCTTTTTTATGACATTATCGAGTTTAAAATTTGTAAGGATTAGCACTTCATATTAATTATTATTGAGATAATGCAAATATTTACATATGAAATAGAAATACAAATATTACCACGTTGAAAACAAAGATAAGATGCAAGAACATGTAAACTCATATTTTTGAAATCTTGCATTAAGATATAGTATCAAACGCACCATGTATTTTTATAAAAGGCTTGAAAATTCTCCCTGATTCCTTCTTATCCTAATAGTTATTCATTGTTGACCATTTAAAACTGCTTTATGTTGAGTGACTGTGTATGTCGGTGTTGTAGTTTAGCGTTTGAGTCTCTTACATGACATAAAGATTAAAAGACTAAACCAAAGAAAAAGTCCTTTTTTTAGTAGATAAAATCAAATAACTCTTCTATAATGTCTATATTCATGAGTCATTCCATATAATTTCTAATAAACTAAAACTTATTTTTTCCAAACAAAGTAGAAATAAGTCTGTCAAATTTGCCGCAACCGCCACCACCATCCATCCATTGAAACCAACAATCGAAATGCATTTATGTTATAATTGAAAGTTAAAGAATTCTAAAGGCCATTGGATGTATGATCATAGCATAATAGAACAAACTTAACACCTTAACAACATAACAAAATGAAAAGTTTCAAGTCAATTTGGTATTTTAGAGCAACAACACAAATTCACGCATATATGATGTGAGAGCAAACAATAATTATCTGGTGTATCATAGATTGTGCAAAAATCATGTCAATTCTATGATTCTACACATGTTCATCAGATTGTGCAACATTAACATAAATAATTATTAAAAAATCACTTACTTGGTTAGAATCATAAGTCTCCATCTCAGGAATAGTGAATGGAGAAAGAACGGTGAATGGAAAAATTGAGAGTAGCTATTGACTAGATGAGAAAAGGAACGATAAATGGAGAAAGAAAAATGGAAAATAGGAAAGCAATGATGCAACGAAGAAGAAGAGAAGAGGGAGATTGCTTTTGCTATGCTACTGAAAACCTAAAAGTGTCCATATAAAACACATCGTTTTACTAACGATATACCGATGATATACTATTTAAAATTTTCAAAGAACCGAAATCAATATCAATACCACCAAAATTTGAATTTTAATACCGAAAATTTTCGGTATCGATCGGTATCGGTAGCTATCAATATTGGCGGTATGCCATTTAGATACCATGAAACTTACACTCCTAATAAAGATGTAGAGATTAAAAGACTAAATACATCCTTAAACTCTTCTACGTTTTATATTTATATTATCTAGCCTTTTTTCATAGATATTTCAGTAATTTTAATTTTTTTATTATTTTTATAAAAAAGAAGGTTTGATAAAAAAAAATAAAAGGGCTCAATTTATATGAATAATATTAGAAAGGCTCAATGATATAAATATATAAATTTTGGGAACCAGAGACGCATTTAGCTTTTTTTTTTTT
>CATIWR010670997.1:0-24717 GCA_949677035.1 Omphalea diandra | reverse complement strand
TAAAACAATTTGTCATACAACTATACAAACACTACATATATGTTCCAATGTCCCCAAATGCAATGGTACTTCTAAATGATTATTTATCTAATGCATATGCTCATGTGATAATGCTAATGAATGTAACTAGGGATGTTACATAACCCAAGTCTTAAAGTAATCAAATAGAACTCAAATGCAAAAAATAAAAGGCTAGTTACAATGAGGACCCTCCATGCCTCCCATATGTATCTCATGCCTTGAGAGCACCAATTGAGGTACCAGTGAAGGTATGCCAATGTCATTGATCCCCAGTCAAAATAATGCAGTAAACCCAGGTCCTTCAGCTATGATACTAGACAAAGCTCAACCATGTCAGAAGTAGTAAAAAATAAAACCCTTGACAGGGCATATAATAAAAAACAATGCATATGCTAGTCAATGACCTCACTAGAACTGTCATTAATAAACTAAGGTGCATCAGTCCATATATTGGATCTTG
Source organism: Omphalea diandra (assembly GCA_949677035.1). NCBI lineage: Eukaryota > Viridiplantae > Streptophyta > Magnoliopsida > Malpighiales > Euphorbiaceae > Omphalea > Omphalea diandra. The sequence continues at coordinate 24,236 of CATIWR010670997.1, read as the reverse complement.
TAATAGTCCTGCTCCCCTTGAGCAGGGGAACGTAGACCAAGACCCTCAACAAATAGTCCCTTTAAAGCACTAGCTTATGCACCATAGAATCCATGTGCATGGGAATACCTGTGAATCATAGTTCGATTAGGAATATGAAGTCCCAAGGCTTAATTGCCATCTCACCAACCAAGGGAAGATGGATGGTGTAGATTGTGTCCATCCACCACTCCAGCAGTGTGTGCATCATCACCAAGTCGACCTTCAACATCTTGTCTGGTAGCATTCGTAGGAAGGTCAGTCCCTTGTACTCTTCAAATTGGCGGGGGTGCAATGTCCAACCCCACTCTCTAGCAGGACCTACTGTCGCTCCTCCCTTCTAAAAAGGCAACAATCCCCTGTAATAAAAAGGAAAGAAAACAAAAAGGGGAATGAACAATGGAAGATGCCTATATATATATATATATATATATATATATATATATATAGCACAATTATCAAGATCAAAAAATGGAAAATTATAAAGGTCTAGATTTAAAATCAAAGAAATAACAAGTCCTAGTCACTAGGATTTATTCACAAGCTTTGTGGAAATTATGAAGATAGTTTCCAAAAAAATTGATCAGCATCCACACATAAAGCACCAAAAGATCAACAAGTCGGCAGAATTGAATTATTTGTAATCCCAAGTATGTATCATAAATTTTCATAGGTTTTTCTATCAATTAATTTTAATCGTTGTTGTGCATATCACAAAATAAAATTTGAAGTAATGCAATTGAGGCAACAAATTAGTTCGATAGATAAGAAAAAAATTTCACTAAAAATAAAAAGTGAGGATCCTAGAAATTATATTTGGATATTTTATAAGTTTAACTTAATATTCGTTCGCAAAAATAAAATTCAGGGCAAGACAGATAGAAAATAAATAAAATAAAATAAATAGAAAAAATGTCTACTGCTCCTGAAGTGGCTCCTACAAGGTGACGATACATGTTGTTGACCGTCAGTGTGTCACCATCTAGAGGAAGTCAGGTAGAATCATCTTCACGTTCACAACCTTCAATGGGCTCATCCACGTAAATCCCCATTGAGCTCACAATTGCTCTAGGGCATCCAAGGTCGTGATGTCCTTATCGAGAAACTCTTCCTGAACGTCAAACATCTCATCATCATGGTACTCAACCATGGTGATCACTCGAAAAGCTAAGGAGGCCTAAGAAATAAGTCTGAAGTTTTGAGAGAGAAAAAGAAGAGGGAGAAGAGGAATAACATAAATGAAGAAGGTCGCTTTTAGAGGGGGTTTATCTAATGGACCAGGGTTGTACAACCCTGGCTGGTCAATGTAGACATGTGATAAGTACAACCCCTTTAAACTAGCCCTGACGGAGATGGCCTTGTAAGCCCACTTCATCCTCTAACCCTACCTTATTCCCTTTTGGCCCACCAAGACCAACCTAGCCTTTCCTCGAGCCCTAAACCACTAAAATACCCCTAACTTCCTAAAGAACCCAATTAAGTTGCTAAAATTACCAAAATACCCCTAACTTTTAAAAGAGCCCAATTGAGCACCAAAATTATAAAAATACCCTTAACTTCCCTTAAGCCTTAAAGCATCAAATTTAATAAAATATCTCTACCTCCCAAAGAACCTTAAAATAGCCAAATTGCCAAAGTACCCTTAATGCTTCCAAAGCATCTAAAGGATACTTTAGACCTTCATATCTAAGTCAAATCACCAAGACGCCCTTCGATGGCTAACCTGAACCTCAAAAACATCTTTAAGAAAAGTCTTTTCATCTTAGAAGTACTAAGATTCAAGAAACACTTCGTACAAAATTTGGGCCTAAGCCTATGGCCTTAAGGAAAGAACAAACCCCCAAGACAACTATAAAGGCTGCAAGGACATGGATTCAGCTTTACAAATGCCAGAAGGGTTCAAATATCACATAAACCACCCAACGAGCATCCCTGAGTCAAAATCATTGTCAAAAAGGCTGAAGCACCGATAGAAATACAAGAGGACCAGTGACTATAAGTGGCTAGCTATTCAACACCTTGTACCTACTAAAGTGCTGCTACAACCCCTTCAGTACCTATTTGACAGCTATTAAAGAGCTATCAAAGCACCAAGTACCTACTAGAGTGTTGTCAAAACCCATATAGTATTGTTTAATAGCTGATGAAGAATTATCAAAACACTTGGTACCTGCTAGAAAGCTATTAGAACCCCTTCAGTATCTGCTTGAGAGCTGTCAAAACACTTGGTATGTGTTAAACAGATGTTAGAACCCCTTCAGTACTTGCTTGAGAGTTATTTAAATGCTGTCAAAACACCTGATACATGCTAGATAGTTGTTAGAACCACTTCAGTACCTGCTTAAGAGTTGCTGAAGAGTTGTCAAAACACCTAGTACTTGTTTGAGAGCTACTATAACTACTTCAGTACCTATTTGAGAGCTACTAAAGAGCTACCAAAACACTTGACACCTATAAGAAATTTACAAAAACCACTTTAGTACCTACTAAAAAGCTTTTGAAGAGTTATGAAAACACTTTATACATGCTAGAGAGCTACCAAAACCGCTTTAGTACTTGCTCGAGGAGTTACTAAAGACTTGGATCTTTGGGTATCCTTACTAATATTTACATTCTTTATTTTCATTTTTTGTTTTGTTAAGACTAATTCAAATAGCCATTTATAAAATGTTATTTTCCAAGCCCTATAAAGTAGAGGGCAAACTATAAAGCATCAGATTTTAAAGCTCTAGATGCAAAATTTGATGATGAAAATCACCAAATTTATTCACTAGCATGCAAAGGAAAATATCAAAGAAAGAGATGAAAGGTCTTGGGATACCTTAAAGAAACCTAAGAATGGGTTGTATAACCTATCAAACATGGTTCTACAATTCATAAATCAAGTTTGTATAACCATGCCCAACACTGTACAACCCACCTCAAAACCCTAACCTTGAGAACCTTTTGGAACTGGTCTCCTCTTAAACCTTTGTGTTGTATAGACCCTAATTCTAGAAATGCATAACCCCCACTCCCTCTTTGATATTTGAATATGGATGAATGGATGACAATGCATGCTTATCCCCTTTGCCATGATGCATGAACCCTTACCCTTTGAGTTGATGATTTGATTTGCCTAAGTGAATCACAATTAAATATATGTTTAAAGGTGTTAATAAGACTAATCAATAACTCGGTTAAAATAATAAAAGTGAATAAAGGATACCCGAAGGTCAAGTCCCAATATCCAAGGGTTGGGAGTGCCTAATCTTTTTTTGAAGTCATACCTAATTTTTGAACCCGATCTTTGATGAGGTGAAGATGAAATAGTCCTTCTAATTGACTTAGGTTAGGTTTAGATTTTGCCTTCCCTAGATTTTTTTCTCGACCAAAATCGGGCGGCAACTCTACATTTCTTAGGGATGGTACCAACGTATTGTCCCATCTTTGGCCCCCAATGACCACCATTTTAGACTAAGGGCTTTAAAATTGTGCAATGCCTAAAAGGACCCCCGCTAGTTTAAATACATGTCATACCTTAGGGTCATTACCAATGTAATGACCCTCATCCTCTTGATCCCCCATTGGTCGATAAAAAGGATTGAGTCACAAGCAAGATTCCATTTATTCGAGTATAACCATGAGATTCAAAGCGCTCACATAGCCCTTCTTACCAATAATTCCAATCCTAATTACCTTTCCCTCGGCATTATTCCCAAAAGTGACATTATGACCATCTTTTTCTTTAGTGGATATGAATAGTTTCTTATTTTTGGTCATATGTTTTAAACACCCAGTATCCATATGCCAATCATTGTCCTCCTTATTAGTGGACTCCAAGCAAACCTATAAAACATAATAAATTTATCTTTATTTAGGAACCTAAGCAAACTTAGGTCCTAGAGGGTTAGGCTTGGAAGGATCCTTAAGTTTGAGGAAGCCTTCCTAATATAGCAAAACACATTAATATGATCAAACTTTACATAATAATATCATTAGAGTTTAGACTTATTTGTCTTTCTCTTTGTACTACTTTGGTATGAGTAGGGGGTTTTCTTTTATCATGGCCATATAAATGCATACATGGACATGTGTTGTGTAATGTAGAAGCATAAAAAAGAGTATAAGGTGTGTGTTTTTGTACATGCCTCTTATTGTAAATGAATGCATGATTTTCTCTTTGAGGTTTAGCCTTTTGGGGTTCCTTACCCTTGCCCTTAGGCATGGGAGGCTTAGTGCTTAAAGAACTTTTCTTGCCAATCACTTCTATGCTAGAAGTTTAAGGTGTGAAAGATCTTATGAAAGTAGAAGGAGAAGATATAGATGTAGAAGCTCTATTAAAGCTAAGTCCATCTCTCATAAGAGGTGTTCATTGAGATACAATAAGTATATCCAAAGCTTCCTTCCCTTTGTGAAATATTGAGATAAAGTTTCTGAGTTCAAAAACCTCATTTTTCAAAGATTTATTTTGTTTTCTCAAAGTATTAAGAGAGAATGGAGTTTAAAAAAGCTTTTCAAAAGATTTCTTGAGTTCTTCATTAGAGGTTCTCAAGTTAGAAATAAGATAATTTAAACTTTCAAAATCATCCTCAAGTTAAGAATACTTTTTTCTTATAAGATTTCATTTTTACTTTATATTTGTCAATATCAAGGCCACGACTTCAAGAAGCATCATCCTCATTCTTAAGGCAATCATTATCATCACAAGATTGAAAAGAAGTACTTACCCCATTAAAGGATTCCTCTTGAGCCATAAAGTAAAAGTTTACCACTTTATTGTCTTCCTCTTCCTTATTAGAATAATCATCATCCCAACTTGCCTTGAAGCCCTTTTTCTTCTTTGTACTACTTCTTCTTCTTTTTGAGCTTTGGACAATTGAATTTGATATAACCATGTTTCACACACTCAATGCAAGTCACATCATTCTTCTTCTTTTTTAAGTTAGATGATGTTTTCTTGAGATTTTGTCTTTCTTTTATTCTACTTATAAGCTTCTTGGACTTCTTTGAAGGCATGATACACTCTTCTTCTTCTTTCTCACTTTCATCAGTCTCACAAGTGCTCACCTTTACTTCTTTGCTTTTAGGCAAAGGATTTAAAAGCAAAAACTTTCTTCTTTCTTTTGTCTCCTTGCCTCCTTAGCTTCTTCATCTCCTCATCTTTCTTTGTGGCCATCTCATATGTAAAAAGCTTTTTAATGAGGACATTAGTGGATAATTTACCAATTTTTACATTATATTCTTTAATACTATATACTTTAGCCCTAAATTTTTCCAAAGTAAGAGATTTAAGAATTTTGTTATTTACCTCATAATTGGTAAGGGTTCTCCCATATTTTTTCATATTGTTGATAATAGCAAGTAGTCTATTTCCATATATTATTGGCAATAAAAAGTAGTCTATTAGTCATATTGGTGATGATTTCATTACCTTTCATGAAAAGTTCATACTCTATCACATACATCCCTAATCTTTTAGACTTTACTTACATAATGCCTTCAGGATAGTTCTCTAAAGCCTTTCATATGTCATAAGTGGTTTAGCAATATTGCACTCTTTCACACTCTTCTTTTAAGAGATAACTTAATATGATTGTTGTTGCCCTTTTCCTGTTCCCATTTGCCTTTTTATTGGCCTCAACACACTATTCTCGAGGAGTAGCTCCTCACTTCCATCTACCACTTTAGTAGGTGGCTTCTAGTCCATTGCAACCATATCCTAAACATCCACTTCTTCACTATCAAGATAAATCTTTGTTTTATACTTCCAATATGCATAATTAGATCAATCAAAGAATGGCTTAAAGTGAGAGTGGATTCCTTCTTGTGCCATAATCTTTACTTAAAAAATTAAGACTAGTTTTAAGACTTGAGCTCTGATACCATTTGTTATCCCTTATGCACTAAGAATAAGGGTTGAATTGGTGGGTAATTTGAAATTTAGAGAGAGTTTTAAGACTTGAGCTTTGATACCACGTGTTGGCCCTTATGCACCAAGAAGAGGGGTTAAATTGATAGGTAATTTGAAATTTGAAAGGAGTTTGAGCAAATGAAAGATTTAGAAAAGGAAGATAAAGAATCAATGTAAGTTATTGATAGTTGTTTGGGTGTTAACAAATCATATGTCTTATCCTCAATTGATTAATTAGGTATTTTACTTACTTACAATAGTATTTTACAAGCTTACACAAAACTTATTATTTAGTCTCGCACCAAACCATAATTACAGTTGTTTAGGGCTTACACATAACTTACATAATTGTTTTCTCACTTAAGGCTTACTCTAAAACTTAAATTCAAAGTGTTTAAGGCTTACACCAAACCTTTAATATCTCATGTATAAAGAATTAATGAGTTTAAGCATTGATAATTAAGAGTGCAAGAGTTTGAACACAATAAATTGCTATAATTTTGCATTTAAGCCCATTTGCTGGAGTATTTATAAAGTTAAACCACTAAAGAGATGTTACAAGTGAAACTATAAGCAATTCTCTAAATTATAGTGGCAAATCATGCATTAAATGTTTAACAAAGTCAAATTGTGGTCAAGATGATATATCGTGATTGCGATTGCTAATTCATTCTAGATTTTGTCATTTTTTGGTCATGATCATCAAATATATCTAATGCCTAGTGAAACTTTGTAATAAATCATTGATTCTTTTGAAAACTAGCAATTAGAACCTTTTAAAGTTTTACAAAAATTACAGTCACAATATGGAATGTCATTTGCGATTGAGATAGCACTAGAATATGAGGGATGAGACTTTCACAACGTAACAAATTGCCTATTTTTGGTTTGCGATTGAAAATGAGTTATGGCCACTACCTAAAATGGCAGTCGCGATTATCAAAAGCCCTCACATCTCTTAGGAGATGTGGCATGCCTCAAATGGCTTTCTAGTTGACCATTAGAGAGTGTTTAAACCATTTTAAATGTCATAATAATGAAGCCCACTATGACTCTCATTGCGAAATGGTCTGTCAAATTTGGTTCCATATTTTCTTAAGATAGCTATTATGATCACCTTATAGTGGTTACGATTTTAAAGATAGTTTTGAAACTTAGAGATTTTCACTTCTATTTGACTTCCAATGTAATCCTATCTTATTTTCTACTTGAGCAACACTTAAAATAGGAATTAATGTCTTTCAATCTATATTGTCAAGATCAAAACAAAGGTTTGACCAACCTAGTTCAATAATATTGGCCAATTATTATCACAACTTATAATTTACCTTCCTAGATATGTATAAAGGAGGAATGCATATTTATTTCTATTTTGGTTCCCTGATCAAACAAGCCTAAATAGAGTTGGATGCATTCATGCAACATATGATTACAAAATTGATACATTTATAAGAAATTAGGGTAGAGACATATGATGTTTCCACAAAATAGAATTTTTAGATGTGGGTTGATTTGGTATGGACTGGAAGTGATTTTCCTACTTATGGCATGTTGTCTAGTTGGTGTTCTCAAGGCATACTTGTTTGTCCATATTGCATGGAACATATTGATGCCTTTACATTTATGACTGGTGGTAAACAATCATGGTTTGATAATGCCCATAAATTCTTACTACCTGATCATCCCTTTAGATGGAACAAAACTATGTTTCTTAAGAATCAAATTATTAAAGATTCGAATCTACCTATACAATAAAAAAATTAAGGTATTAAAGGAAATCGTTAAATTACAATTTATAAAAGTAACTAAAGTTAGGTCTGAAGAGGTTAATGCTCAAATATCAAAATAAACAATATATGGGTGGAAAAAAATAAAATATATTTTTAGATTTTCCTTATTAGAGTACCAATTTGACAAAGCATAATTTGGGTGTCATGTGCATTAAGAAGAATGTGTTTGAGAATATTTTTAATATGGTGATGAACATAAATGGAAAATTTAAAGATAATACTAAATTTAGTGAAGACTTGAAGTTATTTTGTCACCATTAAGAGTTACATTGGGATAATGCAATAGGAAAATATTTGAAGGTAAAATATACATTAGATAAGCAAAGTAAACAAATCTTATGTGAATGGCTAAAGAATATTTAATTTCTAGATTGGTATGCATCCAATAATGGTTGATACATCGATATGTGAAAGTTAAAGTTATTTGGAATAAAAAGCCATTATTGTCATGTGTTTATGCAGTGATTTCTCCCTACTGCTTTTGATGAGCTATTGTCTTCACAAGTATGGAAACCACTTATAGAGTTGAGTATATTTTTCAAAGAACTCACTGCACCTCAAATTAGGGATGAATACATGACACGTTTAGAAATTGACATTTCTTTGATTTTATGCAAGTTGGAATGGATTTTCCTCCAAGCTTCTTTGCTTCAGTGAAATATCTAGTACTACATTTGACATATGAAGCAAATCTAGCAGGTCCTATGTAGTATTAATAGATGTATCCTTTTGCAGGGTACATTTCATTTCATTATATCCATTGTAAATTTCAACTACAATGATATTATTTTATCCATTCATTCATACTCTAATCACATGTTTATATTGTAGATTTCTTCGACATTTAAAGCATAACATCAAGAATAAATCCTAAATTAAAGGTTTTATTTACAATGCATACTTAGTTAAAGAAGCCTCATCATTTTACTGTTATTATTTTGAATTGCATTTGTATACAAGGCATAAAATAGTACCTTAAAATGATTATGGTGAAAATATTAAAATAATTAATATACCTATAAATTTATTAATATACACTCACCTAGATAAACCATTTGGTAGACCTAAAAGCATAATGTTAACTAACAAAGAATATCACACAACTTAAACATATATTTTGCTTAATTGTTATAAAGTAGCATAATGTGTTGAGTAAGTTATAATAGTGATTTAACTTTTCATTTTGTACATGTGAAAATGATGATATACTTATATTATATTGTGAAAATTTCATGAAGCTTATACATTGTCATGTTGAAGCAAATGTTTTCCATCATATCCACCGATAAGGTTGATAAAAAGTTGGAGATAGAATTTCAAAATTGGTTGGAGTTATATGAGTATACACTAGCTAATAATAGAATATTAAATTCTATAATTATTCTATTTGTATCTTTTAGGTAAATGATCCAATAGATGGAATCACAAATCAATTTATTATTGATCTTACCAAGGGTCCATCATGAAGTGTGATTATGTATCCCTATTTTATAAAGGGGTATAAGTTTCACATTGAAAAATATGGTTTCAATAGGACATCAATCAATAACAAAGTAAGTAATAAGGGTTTCAACTATAATAAAAATGTATATGACTAATATGATCGACTAATCGAGGTGTTACAATTAAAGTATCCTACTCTTATGATAAAAAGAACTATTTTGTTTAAATGTGATTAGTTTGATCTGATGCCTAATATGGGAATGAAAGTGTATGAAAATTATAATATTGTCAAAATCAACTACAAGCGCAAATTTAATAAATAGAAACTCTATATTGGCAATGCAAGCTTGTTAAGTGGATTATGTTCCTTATCATAGTTTACAACAAGATAAAGCTGATTGTTAGGTAGTATACAAAATAAAAGCTAGAACATTTGTCGAAACCAAGGAAAAATCTATTATTAAGATATCGTCTCATATTGATAATTTGTCTATCATTAAAATTATGGAAGATCAGCCACCAAAAAGTTTTAAGTGATTCGAATGAATCATTCATCAATTTAAATGATAAAAATGAAGATATTCAATTAGATAATGAAACAGAGCTATAGTTAGAATCTAAATCATCAAAAGATATAATTTCTAAAGATGATATAGAGTATAATGATTCTGAGTAAGTAAAAAATTTCATTATAATTATATTTCAATTATAAGTATATGTACACTTATAAATTGTATTTTTGTTATGTAAATAATTTATTAGATATATAACTTTATATGCAAATTCAAATGACATATCATATACCTAGTGATTTGAGTACACCTACTCAAAGTGGTACATCGAGTAAAAGATACACCTTTGATTGCAGGACACCTCTACCTCTGCTTCGTCCATCTAGCTCTACTACTTATATGCATACACTGTCATTGACTTCGACTTTGTCTGTCTTTGACTCTTTCTTCTACTCCAGTTTTGTCTACGTCTTCAACTCCTTTTACTCTTACTTCTTCTTTTACTTTGACTTTATAAATTCATATGACATGTCGGATACCTAGCGATTTGAGTACACCTACTCGATGTGGTACATCGAGTAGAGGATGTACCTACGATCGCAGGACACCTTTGCCACTGTTTTCTCCTTTTAACTTCACTACTTCTATGCCTACATTACCGTTGACTCTAGCTTTGTTTATATCTTTGACTCCTTCTTCTACTCCTACAACTCTATCCCTAAATACAACTCCTCAATCTAATTTCTCTATCAATTCATTTTCTTTTTCTTCTTTTTATCCCTACTAATTTGTTTGTTTCTTGTGTAGTGCAATTCTTTTAACTTCTAGTTGTACCTTTTTGTTAAGGCCACATTGTATGCATCTTTTGAGTTCAAAAAAAGAGTAAAAAAAAAAGAAAAATAAAAACCAAAAGAAAAGAAAAATAAAAGAATAAGAAAAAAAAAAAGGAAATGTGATTTATAAATTGGACATTGAAAATGGAAGTTGTAATTTGAGTTCGTTTTAAGGTAATCTGGCATAATCTCATTCTAATTTCATTTTTTTGAAGTTCAAAATAAGTTTTTTATAAGTTTTAATTTCAATTTTTCTTTAAAGTTTGCATTTGGGGTAGCTATACAGCTATTCATAGTTTTCTTCCTTCCATTTCATTTGTTTTCTTTGATTTCAAAGTCATAATTAAGTTTGGTTTTTATTTGTTTAAGTTATTGCTAAGTCTAATATTGATAATGGTTACTCTAGTTTCATAAGAACTTAAAAAAAAAAAAAGACTTTGATTGGTAAAAGGTGAAAATGGTGAGCTTATACGAGGGTAAAGGCCTAAATTATATGAAACATGAGTATGAGTGCCATCAAAAGAGTGCAAACATGTGAGAGAGTATTTTATGAGGTTTTATTTTCATTATTTTTTTCTAGACTTGATAAATTCTAAAGAAGTTGAGTAAGATCCCGAATGGAAGTGCTTCATGAAGGATATGTTAGATAAGATGATGCAATTATTGAATGGTTATCAAGAGGTGCAAGAATGCATAAAAAGGATAAAACAAAGTTAAGCCATAAATGCCACCAATAACTCTAATTATACCAGTCAAATCTAGATAGGTTTATAGAGAAAGATGGCATGATGAAGTGAAGATTAAAGTAATCAAGGGGAGCACTACACATGCTTCGAGGAGTGTTAAGGAATGCTACCAAGAGACGGAGATAACCATGACATGAGCTAATATAGAGATGTCTTGAGAGGTTACCATAGTAAGTTCTATTGGTAGCTAGAACAAAGAGATTACTGATGTGGTCAAATTGCAACATTATGTGGAGGAGGAGAAGCAAATCAATTCTAGAGGAACTGCATTTGATTCTTCATGAGAGTATGATTAGAAAGACAATAAAATTGTTTCAAAGACAAATAAAGAAAATAAGCAAAAAGATTTTATTATTACTTCTAAAGGTAAATTTGAAATTAAAAATCCTTCTAACCCATATGAAGTTACATGTTCTAGGTCCCAAGAATTTAAGCATATTGCTTCCTAATGTCTAAACAAAGGAACTATGATCATATTGAAGAATGTTGATCTATAAAGTACTAGCTCAAGTGATTATGAGGTGCCACCATTGGAGGAATGTTCACCAAAAGTTTATGAAGATAAAAAAATAATGAGAGAGAGTGAATGTGCACATGTGAGAAAAAGAAAGAAAGAATTATGCAGCAAAAGGAGAGCCATGAGAAAACTAATGAAAAATGTGAGATAAGAAAGGAAAAAGGAGAGCTTAGAGTGGATGCACAGAAGAAAGGAGAAACACATGCAAAATGAGAGATTGAGAGGGAAAATAAAGAGAAGTAAGTGAGTTTTAATGTAAAAGAAAGATTAATGATGGAAAAGAGTGAGGTTAAGAGAGCCTTGTTTTCTTAAAAGCTAATGATTGTACCTTTGTGCAAAGAGGATTGTTTTAGTCCTAACAAACTTAACTTTTCATTGTCTAATATTTTTATTTTCTTTTTGCAAGTTTTTGATGATTTAGTGTTTATTCATACTATATGGAACAATTTTATCTATAAGAACTTAAAGGAATATGTGTGAGTTATGTTTGATTTAGTAGAAAGATTTGGGACTTGGATGGTAAGTATAGTCTTAAAGTTATTTTTGTTATTTCTTATTTTTCTCTTTATCTTAATGTACTTTAGGATTTGATAACAAATCTTTAGGAAGAATGAGGGAATGATGTGAACCAAGTGAGCACTAAACATGATGATCCATTAAAATATGAGGAGCCAATGACAAGGGCATGCTTAAAGAAGTTCAAGGAAGCTTTAGGAGTGTTCATGAAGGAAAACATCAACATCAAGCTTGGAATGAAAAGACTAAGTACATATGCTCCAATTGCATTAGAATTTATGGAGTCTTCTACATAAGGGAAAAATAGTCATTTATGTACCTTATTATCATGGTTCGACCATCAAGATAAAGAATCTAAGTCAAACTCTTCAAATGGAGCAATTTGCACTAAAAATGATCTAGAAGATTCTACTAGATTTTAAGAAACTTCTAAGAAGCTTCCATGCAAATAAAGTGATGTCTATAAACCCTAAAAGAAACATGAAAAGTGGCAGTCAAGTATGAGGAAAGGTCAAAGATTTGCATGGTTGTCATAGGTTGTCATTAACTTCCTTATCCTTCTTCTATTGGCTGAATATTATCTCTTTATTATTTTATTCAATTATTTTCTTGATTAGGAATATTAGGAAGAATAATCCACCTAATACTTGGAGGATCTTCTTGATTATTCTTAACCTTTTACTATTAGGATTGTTACTAAGCTTCCTCTTTGGTTTAGGACTTTATTTCCTAGTTAGCATAAAACTAGTTTTCTTATTCTATAAGGAACTAGTTTTCCTTTTTCTTTTGGCAAATTGTTTAGGAAGTTATTTAGGATTCTTATTCCAAATAGGATTGTGAGTGTGTTTAGTTGTATATATAAGCCATGTATAAGACAAAAATGAATTCACATTATTATTGATGAATATAGTTTTATTTTTATGAGTTTAATTCTCTTCTTTATTTCTTTGAAGGATTTAGGTAATTTATCAAGTGAAGACTTGGTATATTCAAACATAGTTTAATTCCAAACTTAAAATTGACTTATTTAATCTTAGGTTTGGCATTAGATAACCTTTAATCCTTTGTAACCAAGGTTCCTAAGTACAGGTTATCTAGGCATCTTATTGGGGATTAAAGTTTCCTTGCTTGATTTATTGATAGATCCTAGGCATTGTTTTCAAGATTGCATACAAATTTTAGATAAGTTAGCCTTATTTGTATCACTTTTAGAAGATCAAGCAGTATTTGTTCTGTGATGGGTGGAGTTAAGTCTAATTTGAGGGATAAACTTAGACTTATTATCTTTCTTCTTTAAAATATACCTTTGAACCCCACCTTTAACCAGTGTAGAACTTGCTAAAGACTGCAAGAGAATGGTGATCAAGTAATATAGTGCATAAATGCATGTGGATATCATCCCATAAAGACAAAGGTTGTAAGTATTAAAATATGATGACTTTGTTTTTATCTAAAAAATGAATACTTGAGATTTTATCTAAACTACCAATGCAATGAAAATAAATTAAAGTATCAAATCTATGGCAAAAAGACAAGCAATTGAGAAAGAAAATCTTATGATAAATTACCTAGGATACTTAATCTCACCAATGGAAAATCATGAAATCATTAATCATTTAATCTTATGTTGGATTAAATATTACAAATATCGATTGTCTCTATAGTGATTAATTCCTCTCTCGTGAGTAGTCACTTAACTTTGTAATCATCATCTCCCGATGTAAATTAAAAATATATCACTCATTTAGATTTAGCAATCCTTTAAATGATAACAATAAGTTAAGTGGGTATCTCTATTCATAAATTAACCCAAAGGGAGTGATTATAGGCATATCTTAATTTATAATCTCTCAATCTATAAATGAAACATAATTAATGTATTTAGTGGCAAAGCAATCATAAGCATTAGGTTTAAGAATCATTCATTTGCAAGAGAACAAAATTCCCACATAGTCATTAAAATCATAAATCCATCAATCAATATCCATGACTAAATCAAGGTCGTAGTTCAAAGATCTAGCCTAAGATACTAATAAAACAAGGCAAATCCAAAAGCAATAGCACCATCTTCGACAAAAGAGATAAGATATAAAGAAGGAAAGATGATATCTCCTAATTGGCTTAATGAATCTTCTTTTATTCTCCTTTCTTGATCAAGTGATTTCTAGAACTCTTGCACTTAATCTTGAGCTGTAGCTTATTTCTCCTTATTTTCTTCCTTCAAAAACACTTCTTTTTTAGTGTTCAAAAGGTCTTTATTTGCCCTTCTCTTCTCTCTCTAGAAAGCCTTAAGTGTTTGCTTTAAATACCACTTTAAAATAACTAAAATATAGGCTGAAAAATAGGTCTTATCATGCCCAAGCCAAAACTTATGACTAAAGTCATAAGCGTGATGCCCTTATGGCACCAAAAGTTATAGCCTACGACTAAAGTCATAAGTGAGATAGAATGCAGTTGCTTGTTATACATTTAAAAATACAGCTTAGTCCTTGAAGTTGCCAACTTTGCCCATTTTGATCCAAATTCACTCCAAACTTGCTAAAATACTTGCAAAGCATCCAAATGAGAGGAATAACATAATTAGCTTAAAAGAACTAATTTAAATATAGATTAATATTAAATCGGGCTCAAAACTCATCAAATAACTATGAACAAATTAAGCCTAACAAATTTCCCCACACTTGAACTGTTACTTACCCCCAAGTAATAAAGAATATATAATAAATTTTTCATAATTTTTCTAAACATATATAACCTCATCATGCTATAATCACTTAAGTACTATAAAAGTGTACCAAATAAGAACTTATTTAAGCAAATGCTTAAGTTAACTCACTACCTTAAAAAGCAAACTCATTCATTCATGGGAAATTAGAGACAATAAGCCCATATTTTACACATATATCTCAGTAATTCTTTTAAATATGCCATCAATAGGCATAATTATGATGTAAAACAAGTTGGATCATCATTGCCTTCATTAATTCACAATGCAAAGAATAGTTTTAAGCACATGAAATCATTAGGATTTACTTTTCTTTTTAGGGTTAAATACACTAACCCTTGGGTTTTTCCCTATTGTACTATTTAGTCCCTAGTTTTTTACAATTATACTAAAGTATCCCTTAAGTTTAATTTCATTAAACTATAACAAACTTTCATCCATTTTTTATCCCAATTTTATTAGTCAAACACTAAAAAGTGAACTAAGTAAAATTTATAATTCCAAAATTACCCTTTTTCCCTTGTCTTTTTTTTTTTTTATCTTTCTTTATTTTTTATTCTCACCATCAACCTAACAAAAACTAAACTCTTCAAAAAAGCATTTCATCTCATTCCTCTTCACCATGCAATAAACCCATTTCATTTCATCTCAAAGCCATTTTTGATGTAGCTTTCCTTTTTAACCCATTATCACAATCTCTAAATCCAACTTAATCGACATTTAAATCCACCACACATGCCCCTTCCAATTTGAGAACCTTCAAGAATGATAGCAATGGGTCTTCACCAATCACTAAATCCACCTTCGTCTTCCAAGGTGACAAAAGGTGATGAAGTTATAGCGAACTTTATTTCTTCTAATGACACGAAAGAAATGGTTTCCAATGGTTTTGAAGTGATAGGTTTGTTGGGTTCAACAATTGTTGGGTTATAGGAGAATTCAGAAATCGGTTGACCAAATCCTTTACGATCAACTAATAACCTATCAACTAACTAAAGACTTCTTCCCTTTTTTTGTCAATTTGTTTAATTCTATTAGCTAAATATATGTGGAAATATCATTCAAAGCATGGGTTTGATAAATGGGAAAAGAAAATTATGAGTTTGTTGGTAGATAATTATGAGTTTATTAGATTTGGATTTGAGTTTCAATTTTGTGAATCAATTTTGGGTTTGTTGCACTTAATGACTAAGTTTGATAAATGGGTATCAAACCATTTGATTTTCAATTTTATGGATTTTGATTTTGATTTTGATTTTGTTAGATGATTTTATTCTTATTTCTATGGATGATTTCAATTATGTAGAAGATCTTAATCTTATTCACACCATGTTCTTTCATTTTCCCATTGATTCTGTAGGAAAAGAAAATTGTCGTGTTTGATAAATAAGAAAAGAAATTTGTTAGGTTTGCTAGTATTGAGTATGTTTTCAATGGTTAGGATGGGTAAGTCTATGTTAATGCATGACTTTTTTTTCAATTCAGTGGGTTTCTTGGGTTTCTTAGATTTCTTTATTGTTGCTTAATGAAGATCAGACAATTTTTGTTGTTGAATAATTTATGTACCATGATGATTGTTGGGTTTCATGGGTTTCTTTTACAATGTTGGGTGCTGAGTTGATTATTGGATTCTATTTGATTATTGGGTTTTTTTTTTGTTGAATTTAGTTTGATTTTGATTGTTTTCTTATTTGTTTGATTTGTTTTCTAAGTTTTTTCATTTTGATTATTTTTTGGTTTATTGTATATAAAATGATGAATTTATTGGGAAAAATTAAAAATTTAATGCAAAATTAAGGGTAAAATAGACATTTTATATGATTTTAATTTAATGGAATGATGTTTTTATCTAAAAAAATGAAATTGAGGGATGTTTTAGTATATTTTAGAAAATAAGGGATTAAATAGTACAGTAGAACAAAACTCAGGAGTCATAATAACCCTTTATTTTAAGCACATTACTTTTCCATTTTCTTTTTCAAAAAATTTATATGCCTTTTTACACAAATACAAACATTAGTGATGAATGCACCTAGTTACTCAACATATAACTTTATTGGAAATGTTTTACAAATTCATGCTTTTAATTTGTCGTTTTACCTAAAAATCAGCATTAGTCATGAAGATCCCCTATTACTAAGCATTTCAAAAATAATGAAGTAGTTATTTTTCTTTCTTATGAATTTATTTTGCTTATTCTTAAATCATATCTCTTAAACTACTTCCTAATTATTAATTAACAAAGCATAATAGCAATTCATCTTTCATTTAAGCTCATGCAATTATATCTATTCATAGCTAGCCAAATTACTTGTTTCAACATACATGGAAAACATAATCTTATTGCATTCTAACTATCCTAAATTCATAATTTACACTCCTCAACTTTATAACTAACTCAAGATCCATTTATCTTAAATTCATCCTAAGAATGGTATCTTTTTTATAGTAACTCATAATGAATACCAGATAAAGCTTAACAAGGCTATATTTATCTTTGCAGAAATCACAAAAAAAAAAAAAGGTCCATTTAGCCTTATGTATAGGTATAAGCATAATGTAGGTCCAAACATAAGATCATAACCCCTTAACCCCCTCCCCACACCCCCGATAAAAGAAAAAGAAAGCATACAAACTAAAAAAAATAAGAAAAAATAGAAGAAAATCCAATTAGACTTAACTAGTAGCTCATTACATTGTTTATTAGTGTGTTGCAAAAAATAAACACATAAAATTGGTATACATGTACCTTACATCATAAATAACAACTCAGACATCAAACAAAACATTAAAAACATGAAAACAAGTTTAATACATCATAAATGAACATGACATCAATGTCAATGGTGACCAAAAGAACATCTCCCAAACATAGTGCATTAAGACAAATCCAATGGAGAAGGTAATTCAATATTGGCTCTTACATGATATTGCTTCAATTTGTAAACTTGGTGCTACTACACCCTCTTCATCCTTACTAGTCTAACATCTATAGTATCTAGCCTTTGAAGAATTTGACTCCATGGTCCTTCTTGTTATGCACTAGGGAGGAGAGTGTTGAGAGTTAGTACAATTGGAATGTCTTCTCTCACTTACCTTTCCACTTAATTTATTTGCTTTAGTGAGCCTTGGTTGTCCATTTTTAAATGTCACAACTCCTATCCTCCCTAATGTACCAAGATGGAAGGCTTCACTTTAGACAATCTTCCTCATCCATTTAGTTAGAATCAAATCCACATAAAAGCATAGCCAAACTTGTGACTATATGCCCTAAACCTACCACTTGCCTAGAATGTTTGGTTAAACCCACCAAATTTTGAAAAAAATAATGAGTAATGAAAAATTTCATCTGGTGTTGTGCACACTGCATCAGAAATAACTCTTGCTACCTTGGCTAATGCTTACTTTCTAAAAATAGCAAGGGCCATGAACTTATAAAGAATCACAAAAAACTTATCCTTTGTTGCCTTACTTGAGGCTTGATGATACTTCAAACCTTGAATTCCCAAAATATTATGCCAAAAGGTTTTTGTACTAAAAGTAAAAGGTTTTTGTACTAAAAGTTTCAAGGTGATCACTTTGGCCTCGTCTATTGAAACCAAAGTCATCTTTCATGGTGTTTTGGTTGATGGTGCATCCCTTACCAAAAAATTTAAATATAAGAGGTCTCATTTCATTCTTAAAACAAAGTATAGAAAATAACTTAAGGAAAAGACTTTTGTAAGATGGAAGTGGTGTGAATTCAAATTTAACACAACCTAACCTACCTAATAAGTATTTCATCCTATCAATGATATTTAATTTCATTAAAATTGGTTAAAAGAATGGGGAAAGGAGCATTGTACTTTGAAGCAAGTCTTTTGGACCTTTATAATGTTGCTTCCTTCTTTGTCTTCATGATGAAGCTCTTGAAGAAATATTGAGATGATGAGAGTTATGACTATTGTGGTAGTGGTTGTGAAAGAGCAAATAAGCAAAGAAATAGCTAATAGAATAACTAAAAGAAAGGAGGAAGACTTAATGCTCAAAAGACCCCTAAGTGATCTCAAACTTTAAATGAGTGTTTGAGCTAATGTTTGAGTGAAATTGTAAAGGAAAAAGGCCTATTTATAGACTAGGAAGGCTTATTCTTTTATTGGAACTTTTCAAATTGGTTTAAAATCCCTCCAGAAAAACCCCTCAAGGTTACAAACATCGAGGCTATTGCAACTTGTAACACGGGTTACAAGCGCAATAGCCTGTGCATTTCATTGAGTCATAGGCTGTGACTCAACTTGTAATCAACAATTTGGCCAAACCAACCCTCCATTAGGCCAGTCACAAGCACAATAACCCCTAACTCTGATTTTTCCAAATTTTGTTGAATTTTGTGTCTCCATTGAAAAATTACTTCAAACACATTCTAAACTCATGAACAATGACAAAAACTATTAAATTAGGACTTTCATAATGTAAATTCCATCTCAAATCAAATGCAAAACATCAAATAAATATCAACAAACATTAAAAACTCAAAATTAACATCATCAAACTTCAAATTAAACATAACCAACTTCAAATTTAAACCAAACGTACTAAAATTAAAAGAAAGTTTAAAGTTCTAGGACCTAAAAACTAACATCCAAAGCATTATAATTTCAATTTAAGAATAAGAAAAATCTTCTTCAATCCTTCTTAAGACTTCCAC
The DNA here is from genome assembly GCA_949677035.1 of Omphalea diandra. Classification (NCBI taxonomy): domain Eukaryota; kingdom Viridiplantae; phylum Streptophyta; class Magnoliopsida; order Malpighiales; family Euphorbiaceae; genus Omphalea; species Omphalea diandra. Next base: position 4,556 of record CATIWR010670997.1, on the reverse strand, counting down.
CTCTTTTTTTGGCTTTAGATGGTTTCCTCTTACCTCTTTTTGAATGAATAACTTTAACTCCTTATCCCCCCTCCTTCCTTATCATCACTTAAAGTGTATTGCACCTTAATCTCTATTAGAATTCCTTTTTCCTTGCATTCCATAACTATTATTTCCTTGAGAGTGAATAGGATTTCATTTTCTCTAAGACAAGATCGATGATATGTATAAAATACAGTGGCTTGCTTTAGAGTATGGGTGTCTCTTATTAAAGGTGGAACATTAGACGTAGGCATTTTGAGAGTTAGTGGTGGTAAAGAATGGCATGGCTCCTTCTTAATCTTTAGTTATGAAAGGTCCATTTGTTTTTACTATATTTATGTTATAAATAAGAAATACAATGAAAATGTAACTTCTGTTCTATTTATAGGCAATGTTTTCCTCCTAATCCTAATGGAATATGGATTTCTAGAGTCTCTATAATATTTTACACACCTAGACTACATAAAAGGCTACCTAACTTCATCTTAATTACTATTTTGACATGGAATTCAAATGAGGACAACTCTAACAAATGTTATCAACATTTTTAATGCAAAAACCTATGCAACCACAAAATTAGTCACCTCCCCCTTTTTGACAATTCTCTTCAAACTGCTTGCTTTGAGTACCCTATTTTCTTCCATCTTCTCTATAAAAAACCTATCAAAAGATGAAGAACTTTATTCAAGAATTTAACTTAAAATAACTAAATAAATAAAAATTATAAAATTATAAAATTAGGGTTACCTTTCAAGAGCACTATTTTAAGGTCTTACAACTTGATCTTTCTCTTTTTTCATTTGAGTGCAGTGGTGAAGTGAATGATTTCTTTATTCTTCTTTAACTCTATCCTATAGTAGGGCTTGAGATGTTGTCCATTGACCTTGAAAATGTCTCTTTTTTTATTTGTTATGTCAACCACTCGATAGAAGTAAGATTTCACCACCATAAAATGACCTTACCATCTACACTTAAATTTGCCTAGGAACAAGTTCCAAAAAGAGTAAAAGAGCAACACTTGTTGTCCTTCTTGAAAATTATATTGCACTATATGGTTGTCATGCCATTTCTTTGTTTTCTTTTTATAAATCATGGCATTTTTATATGCAACCTCTCAAGTTATTCTTTTTTCTCTTTTACTTCTTCATTATTAATTTTGGCTATTTTTCAACACCTCTCTTTCATAATTGGTATCTTCTTAGCCTTGTATATTCTAAACTCCACTTATTCATCTACCACACTTAAAGTTAACTTTCCTACTTCCACATCTGTAAGAGCTCTTATAGTGGCTAGGAATGGTCTCCTAAGAATAAATGGTATCTCATGTTCTTCTTTAAAGTTTAACACCATAAAATCTGCTAAAAAGATGAATTTCTCCAAGTTAAAAAGAATGTATTCAATAATCCCTATAAGATATTTAATCAATCTATTCATTAATTACAATGTTATCCTTGTTTCCTTGATCTCTCTTATCTTCAATTCCCTAAAACATTATAAAGGCATCAAATTAATACTAGATCTAAGATCATAGAGAGTTTTATCAAATTCTAATTCACCAATTCACAAGGTATAGTAAAACTCCCAATACCCTTGACTTTTTGAGGAATCTTAATTTGCAAAATGGCACTACATTCTTTCATGAGGGTCACTAATTCACATTCCTTAAGCCTCTTCTTATTGGAGATAATGCCTTTGAGAAATTTGACTTAAAAGTCAATTGAGCTAACAATTTAATGAATGAAATGTTGATGTGAATCTTCTTAAAAACTTTAAAGAATTTGGCAAAATCCTTAGCTATTTTGTCTTTGACTCTTCAATCTTTAAAGGAATGGAATGGGAGGCATGCAATGTTAAATCATTGGTGGTGGAGGATCAGTATGAGCATCAAATTTTAGGCCCTAAAATGTTTGCCTAATGATTAAACTATTGGTTAAAAGTGATAAAATGTGATAACTAGATTAACTAATAATAAGGTTAAAATGATAAAATGTGAACCAAAGATGCCCGAAGGCTAGATTCCTAAATTCAAGTAATTTATGGGTGGCTAACTTCCTTCACAAGTTGTACTTAATTGTCAAACTCAATCTCTAATAAGGTAAAGATAAATTGGGCCTTTAAATATCTTAGATAGGTTGAGAATTTATCATTTCCCTGATTCTTGGCCGAACCAAAGTTAGGTCATGACTCCATAGTTCACTTAGGGATGGTACTAATGTATTGTCCAGTTTTGATCTCCCATTAACCCCAACATTATAAAAGGGTTTGTAATCTTGTGTAAGGCCTCAGGGATCCCTCATTGATCCAAATCGTGGGCCATGATTAGGGTTATTACTAATGTATAACCCTCATCCTCTCAATCCCTTGATGATTGATAAAAGGTAAAGTCATAAGCAAGATTCCATTAGTTCAAGCGCAACCCCAAAATCGATAACGCTTATGGTGAAACTCCATTAGAAACCCAAAATTGACTTCACATTGAATCTCTAGTTCATATTTTACCAATTTATCTTTGTTTTTTATAAATCCATTGCATTCATCTAGCCTCAATTCACCATATGCACTAGTTTTACCCTTAGAAAAATCGATGGATTTTGTAAACTTTAGACTTAAGCTCCATTCAAGCTTAAGAGATAGTGAGAAGGGTTTATCACTTATAAGCCATGTACATTAAGGTATGTCAAATAAAGGGTTTAGAATAACCGTTTCCTAAGCTTGTGGGAGCCATCAACTATAACAACTATCTTAAACATTAGGCATATGCAGGAGCCAATAGTACTTTAGATTGGGCACCCTTTTGTTTGCATTCTCTTCAAAATGAGGGTCAGCATCCCTAAAAAGCATGATTAGGTATCCCTAATGTAAATACAATGTCACCCCATTTCCCTTTGATATAATCATTCCCATATGTAAATTATTATGTATTCTTCATACCATGTACATCCCTTACCTTCATTATAAAGGTATTCCCCACTCACTTATATACCTTTTTTTTTATCATTATAAAAAGTTTCCTTTACCATATGTACTCTTCTTTTTTAGTTCCATGTACATATGTTCTCTTGGGACTTTAACTCTTGCAAGTTCGAGGTGACCATAAGTGTTCTCTACCCTATGTTGATAAAATAATAAGACTCCACTTAGGAAAAAACCTTTAGACCTCACCTATGATTGAAATAAGGTTGGAAGGATCTTTGCTAATAATGTGTGCATTTCATGTGTACATTCATGTTTTGCAGTCATCATAGTTCCATTCAAACCTTTATGGAAAAGAAGAGGCAATTAACTAGTTAGGAGAAGTAAGATGCCTAGTCTGATTCAAACGCATGAGTTATTGATGGAGCCGACTATATCACTCGAGATCATAAAGAGGATAAGGACTAAACTAGTACGTACCATGGAAGAAAGGATTGTCAAGGAGGTGAATAAGCACCTTAATGAGATTTTATAAAAGACTGATGCATCTACTAGTAGACTGATGCATTTTTATTAAATATCTTTTTTATATTTTGTTTATGGGTAAATGATAAATTCCATGAATAGTTAATTATATCTAAGGTCATCAAGTATGTGATTTGATAGTAAAACCCTTAAGTGTAAAGAATTCTATTCTTAATTGTCCTTAGTCAATTGTTATTGTTAGAATAATAATGAATGAAAACTAATATGTGTTTTGATTGATAACTATGTTTTACTAGTCATATATATGGGATATTAAGTCAAACATAGATACATGTTTAAGAAACACTATGTAAGACCAATGCACTATGAGAACACTACATGGATGTTGTCATAAGTGATTCTTATGCAATGATATTAATTTAATTCTCTAACTTGAAAATTATCATGGATTCTAATATGATGAACTTCATGTTTTGATGCAGTCTAACATTATCTTTAACTAGATGATTATGTAGACTAATATTAGGAATAAAGTAAATTATATAGAGGAATATGAGTGATTAAAGAGGAATTTATAATTGATCTATTTATGAAAAATATATCTATAGGCCCTTTGATGAGTTAGAGTAAAGAGAATGCATGGCCATGCATAAAATGAATTAATAAAGATTATCAATGTCATTTAATATCAATCTACATGGAGATCGAAAAAAATATTGAACTATATAAGGATAACGTGATCCATAATTTATGTTTAGTTGAGATATAATGTTTCAGATGGATTTTAATGCTATTTGTGAGATAGGTAAGCTTAGAGTAATGACTTTCACATAATTTAGGTAGTCATAATGTCTTACTATATGACACTTATGATTTGTGGGCCAAAAATAACTTTAGGTCATTACTAACATTATATGAACCCATAGGATTACACACTTAAAACAAACCCAAAAAATGAAATTGTGTTTACTACTCTATTTATAATTAAGATAAATTAAAGATATTACCTAAATTATATATATATTTATTTTATTTTAAATTTAAAACTAAATAGGACATTATCTTATTTGCATCTCTAAAGATACGTAGTTGGCATGTACATTTTAATAGTTTATATATATATATATATATATATA
>CATIWR010670986.1:0-15928 GCA_949677035.1 Omphalea diandra | reverse complement strand
CATTGTCGTGTTTTTACAATTCACATGTCTAAATGATTATTTATCCTGTGCATATGTTCATGTGAGATTTCATATCATTTGATACAGTGCATATGCTCATATGTGATTTCATATCATTTGTGCAATGAATATATTCATGTGAAAATGCCAATGAATAAGGATAGGGATGTTACATCTAAAGCCATCTTTGTGAAAGGTTTAAGGTAATACCTGCAAACTACTTTGGAAAATAGTTTTAGTAGCACCCAAAAGTCTACTTGTAATGGCTTGGTAGTGCCAAAAAACTATGATTGTAAAGGTGATTGATAGCACCTGTAAGCTATCTGGATAATGAAAAGCTCTAGTTGGAAACCTAGAGGAAAGGACGTTGGTAGGATTTTGTTGCACCTTTATATACTAATTGTCTCAATTTTTCATTGTTTTCACATATATTATCATTTATTTTTACTTGTCATTGCCCTATTAAATCCCTCCTTGTAAGGCACCAAGGGACAACATACGCCATATTCTTTGGCATATAGGATGAAGGTGGTATTGTCAATTACGCTAAAGGTAAAGTCATTATAGGTATTGGTTGAGTCTAACATCCCTAAATGCTAGTAGGTGAGAAAGAGATTTGAACAATTTGCTTTACTAGATGAGAAAAGGCTAAAGACTTTGTATCACATCCAACTGTATCAAGCTAGAATGGCTTAAACACTTAGGCTACATATGATAATGGTTGGTGATATGGTGTTGAAGGCAGTCCAATCACTAACTCAGGATCCTCAAGAAAAGTTCATACCAAACTGGAAAGACCCTTATGTGATTAAATAGATCTATTTAGGTAGTGTAGTGAAATTATTAGATATGGAGGGGAATAAGTTTGCCAAACTAGTAAATTTGGACAAACTGAAAAGATACTTTGTGTAAGGTGTGAGAAAAGTAAAGTAGCCTACTAAGTAGAAAACCTGAAGGGTGAATTAGGCAAAATTTAGGGCATAAAATCATAAAGAAAAATAAAAAGAAAAAAATAGCTCACTAAGTTAAAAACCCATAATGGCAATTTAGGCAAAAGTTAGAGTAAAAAAAAAAAAGGAAAATGATGGTGAAATGCATAAGTAAAAGTTGAGAGAGTGCAAACGACCATTAGGGGAACAACTATAGAGTAGTCGAGTTATAAGAAATAGAACATGAGTGGAAGATAGGGGATCAACTAAGCAAAGGCATTAGGTGAGACGACTGGATATTCAAATGTACTACTATTAAAAGTAGTAGTCATGCATTCAGTTAATGTGTAATGTGCAAAATGTAAATGGTCCATGTTTAACACAACATCAAAAGGAAGCAGGTTCACATAATTAAAGTAAATTCTATTAAACATGGCCTTGAACTAGAATCACATATATAAGAAGATGTTTTTCCATGAAAAATCATTATTTGTTATTCTCTGTTAGGATAGGGAGGGTGTCTGTAACTCTAAATGTTGCGCAACCACATCATGCATTCTACATCATCTTCAGGCTATGGATATCTAACATTATAAAAGTCATAGATATGATGACTAGTATAAATAGCCTTAACCCTTTCTAAGAAGCACTAAGATAAAAAAAAAAAAAAAACCCTTTGATGAAGGAAGGAAGGAACTCTACCTCGAGTTAAGGAGCACTGAATTGGTGATGCACCTGAGCAGAATTATAGAAAGTGCCTAAGGCTAGAGCGGGAAGGATGACATAGTCTTTGTAAGTCCATAGGGTAACATGTGATAGATTCCACTATGGGCAACCCCAACAAATGTCGGAGACAGTGATGGGGACATCCACTCAGTCCATTCAACTCTAATAAAAACTAACCTTGATAAACGATGGTTCAAGCAGTGTTATGGGTAGTAAAGACTCGCATCCTTAGTGGAGGCAGCCAATAGTCCCTATCTCTTTTATAGCCATATCTAAAAAAAGTAATATGTTTGTTAGGTTGAAAACCCAATACAACGACCTTAAAAAATGAGCAGCCTGCTAGATTGAAAACTTGTAAAGGCTATCTAATAAAAAATAAGGGTAATAATACTAAAAAAAGAGAAGAAAAAGAAAGAAATAAAGAAAGGAAAGACAACAAAAATTAAGAAAGAAAGATCACATACATATTGTACAAAAATTCTTACTTGAAGCAATAGTGAGCTCTCAGTGAAAGAATCCTTGACACCAAGAGATACTATTTTTAGACCCACAATGGTCTTACCCATGATCATCGGTATAGGGTCTTCTCTTACTCAACTCTTTTTAGAAAAGGTAAAATCTATAGATCAATCTCCCTATCCTCCCATCGTAACAAATACTCACCCATCAAAATGATTGTCATTACACAGACCTAAGCCACTTGAGAATGGCCTCTAAAGGGGAATAGAGTAAAAAAAAGAGCAATGATGATTTTTTTTCCTTGCCCAGCATGTATCAGAGCACCTCCTCATACCGCATGTTGAATAGCTCCATCATCTTCTAGACATGTGGGTAATCCATCTAAGGCAACATAATATAATATGCGATTATGACAGAACAATTAAGAATAGCGTCGAACTCCTTTAATAGGGCAGATCTTCACAACCCTAAAATGTAAGAAGGGGCAGTGGAATCCTATGAATTACAAGTTGCCTAAAGGAAATTCATATCTAAATAGACAAAAAAGAGATAGCGAAGAGAAGCAAAGATGACCTAAGGTAAGATCAAGCCAAATCTGGGATATGAGAGACTATTAAAAAGCTCTTATAATGTTTTAGACCTGAAAATGGAGATTTTGAAGTGAAAAGTTGGGTATGGGTATTTATAGAAAAGGAAAAGTTGTCTAGATATTATACAGTTGTAAAAAGTTAAATAAGGTTGTATAGCCCACTGAGATAGTTTGTACAGACCACTACTAGTATGCACAGACTACTGAATGGTTTGTACAACCCTTTATCCCTAAGAAGAAAATGTGGGTAGAATATCCCCTGGTCTAAAATGTATGACACCTATTCAAGATACATGTATATGCAGAATAAATGAGAAAATCACACAGTTATACAATTAGGAGACAAAATCGGGCAAAAATTAAACTTTACAATTAAAAATTAAAAGTTTTTAGATTTAACGAAAAAAGAAGGCGACATCAGCTCAATGTATCCTAAAAGTCCTACTACTAAAGTAAATATCCAAAAACAATAGAGCTTTCAAATCGCATAAAATATTAATAAAAATTGTGCAAAATATCAACAATATCCTAAAATGTACTGCATTGAAAAGGAAAGGTCCTAAAAGATCTAAAAGCAATAGGTATGCTCAGTTCTTCTTGCTTACTGAAGGCATCTCCTCATCATCCCATGCTCCATCAGTGACAATATACTCCCCATTGGAGCCCTTCTCGGTCGCCTAAGTCAACACCTCGATTCGGGCCTCAGCCTTTGCCAAGCGTTGATCCCTATCTCGAAGGTCACATGTCAAACATTAGTTCGTCCCCTGTAAGACACCTGAGGACTAAGATGATTAGGACACAAATCATACATAAACACAAATATCACAAACATGCATGCATGTATTCTTTTCCACTTATTATATGTCTTTTACTACTAACCTATATAGATCACGTATGTTGTGTCATGACCCTCTTCAAAGCACTGATCAGGTCGACCAAGGCCTCGGCCTGGATCTAGAGAATCTATCAAAAAATGAAAACACTGCCAGAACTTTGAATATGGTGAGATGCAATTGAAATGGAAATGAAGGATACTTACATGCATAGTCTCGGCCCGCTTGAAGGTGCAAGCGAACCAGGTAAGTTGTAATAACATTATCAACCTTATTAAAGATGTCAAGAGGGACTCTACCAGGCTGTCCAACATAGGATGAAGCTCTAGCACCATCATAGGCTTTAACCTTTTAGAGTAAACCCATAACCCTCTTGTGACTTTGGGTAGTTGGGGCAGGCTTAGTGGCCCTCTATGGGACATATACAATAGTCCCTTAGGTCCTGTGTTGGATAATAGCTCCCTCATCTACCTCATGCTGGAGGAATGCCCTAATAGCCACCTCTAACAGTGGGAATGTGTCAACTAATGCCCCAATCATGTAAGACTTATATAAAGTCTTATCTGAAACAAGTTACTCCCTTAGCACAAATCGCATCGCTGCTTGGAGCTGAAGCTCTAAACCATCCTTTAAGTTAGCCATTTAGAATATGTCTGGAAGGGCATTGAGGAACAAGTCGAATGTCTAAGCCCTCTCATCAATGAAGGACTTTCTGCTTCAAGTACCACTTACGAAGGAGGGTCCAATCAGAAGTCACCACCCATAAAAAAAGGCCCTCTACTTCCACCACCTCCTATAGCCATGCCTTTATATGCCCCCTTCAATCACGATGCAATTGCAATAAGAACAAATAACCACTGTAAGTATAAAACTAAAAAGAATGAGTGTATAGTTATATTTACATAGGCTTCCTTTTATAAGGGAGTAGTACCTGATCAATTATAAAGGTGTTTAGCGAGTATGCCTATTGACAATGGAAATCTTCATGTAGGGAGTCGTGCTCTACCTAACAAAAAAAAGGATAGTTGCCCTCCATATTGGCCACGAGGTTATTCCAGCTACTAGGCCCAGCTTGAAGGCCCAAGCCTATCAATAAAAGCAACATCAATTTGAAATAATAAAAACTCATAAAGATACAAATAAGGGTTATGAGCAACTTATAATGAGTACTCATCAAGCATTGCACATTTACCTGTTGCCCCTAGAACACCGATCCAATTACTAGTATAGATGCGCTAGTGCTGCAGACCCTCAGTTAAACCAGTGAAGGAGCCTTAGGTCCTCTAACACTAGTATATAACAAATCTCGACCATATAAAAACCACTATAGAATAGAACCCCTCAACAAGGCATAAAGAAAAATTAGTGAATGCACTAACAACTACCTCCTTTAGGTTGGCATCGATGACTTAAGGAGCACTAACCTATATGTTGAACCATGCAAAGTTTAACTTTCGTTAAACTGAGGGACACAACTAAACAACCTGAGGATATAATCCCTCTATAATGTAAGGTCATGCATGCCATAGTCGGTAAGGAGCGTGATACCATAAAAGTGAATCCCCATTAGATATGTGAAGTCCCTTAACATAATCGTCAATTCCTCGATCAATGTAGATGAAAGGTATGAGTAGTGCCTATCCACCACTCTATTAGTGCCTAAGCCATCTCAAAATTGACCCTCGAGGTTATCTCTGACAATATCTAAAGAAGAGGCATAAGTCCAGTCCCCTCTAACAGAGCTACTACCCATGGGTGCAACTCTCTAAACCATATCCCTATCAGACTCACCACCCCACCTCCTTTTTTATAAGAGATGTCTTCCTAAAAAAACAAAATGAGAGAAAAGTGACAATACTTAGGAGAAAAGAAGAAAAAAAGGGGCAAAAACAAAGAGAAAATAGGAAAGGAGAGAAAGAGGAACAATTCGAAGTAGCCAGACAAAGGATCGACAAGAATAAAATATTTGGTTTAGGTGGCAAAGGGAGCTTATTTAAAATATTTTTGAAATTAATTTCTTAGAAATTACACAAAAATATAAAAAGGAAACTCAACAACCATATAAAAACACAACTAATACATCAAGAGTTCGGGTAGGATTGACGAATAAATTCCTAAAAAATAATTGAGCTATTTATTCTAGGTAATGTCGTGGTCCCCAGCAAATTGTCTCACAAACTAATCCTATCAACTTTTCATGCAGAGGTTACCAAGAAAGCAAAAATGTACAAACAAATGTGATAAATTAAGCTAACAAACAAAAACAAAGAAAATTTTATTATAAGAAATAAAAGGTACGTGTCCTAAAACTATCTTTAAGTATTTTAAAACTAACCTAATATTTGCGTGAAAAAAGAAATTCCATGGTAGTGCCTAAGATCTATAGTGACTAGAAAAAATTAATAATAATAGATAAATAAGAACACAAAGGAAAAAGGGAGGGAAAAGTACACTACCACATTTGAGGCGACTCTAGCTAAATGACGGTGCAGGCTGTAAACAGTCGGTGTTTCGCCTTTCAATGAGAAGCCTACAGGAATCATCTTCACTATTGTATTCATGAAAGGACTCATCTTTGCAAATCTCACTGGGAACGTAGCAGCTCTAAGGCATCACTTATGGCAAGGTCTTCATCTAAAAACTCATCGATAATGTCAAACATCTCATCATTGATAAAATTGGTCATGATATCATCTCCAAAAGTATAGGAAAACCTAAGAAACTAAGTCTAAAAACCTTAATGATTAAGAAACAATAGAGAGAAAAGAATTACACAATTGGCCAAGGGTCAGGGTTTATATAGTGGGGTAGTTCTATACAACCTAGGATGGTCTAACAGATTATCCATCGTATTACAAAAGACAATGTCATCAAGTGGTTTATACATGCCACACCTAATATGTACAAACCAATAAGAGTTGGTAAGCCCAAATTGAGCCCTTCAAGGCTCCTAATTTCCCGAATTAGGCCTCCCTTAAATTCAATTGTCCAAAAACCTCTCTTCAAATCCAACTTCTAAAATTATTTCCCCTATGCCCAATTTTTTAAAAATTAGCTCATTAAGCCAACTATCAAGAATAACCCCACCAAAATCTGAGAGATCAATGCTCACCAATAAATAGACCAAAATACCCATGCTCTTGTTAGAACCCAAAACACTATATTGGCTTTTTAACATGCCAATCAAATTACCAAAATACCCTCTAACTGTAAGCTTAGTCTTTATAAAACCTTAAGAAAATATCCAAGAAAGAGATTCGTTATTACAAGTATGTTTAAATCTATTAAAGTGATTTTTACAGTAAGTGGACACGATACCATTTAAGGCAGAAATGAACCTCCCAAAATAGCCAAAAGGGCTCTAAGAGTACTAAGTCACCTTTGACATGTTAAAAGGGCAGGAGTGACCTAAGGTCAACCCTAGGGGCCATCCTTGAGCCAAAACCATCAGCCAAAAGGGTTGAAGCATTTGTAAAATATTCAAAAACATTAGTAACTATGAGAATGTAACTACGAACATAAGAAAAACACATAACACCTGGTACCTATAATAAAGTATTAGAACTCCCTTAGTACCGGCTAGAAAGCTATTGAAAGACATAATAATAGCTAGTACCTACTATAAAGCTGCCAAAACTCCCTCAGTACCTACTAAAAGGCTACTGAAAGATATGTAACACCTAGTATTTGTTAGAAAATTACCAAAACTCCCTCAGTACCAGCTAAAAAGCTGCTAAGAGATACAACGACACTGGTACCTATAAGAGAGCTGCCAAAACACACTTTAGTACTTGCTAAAGGAGTTGCTAAAAAGTTATATCCTTCAGTGTCCTTACTTATATTTACATTTCTTATCGAGCTTTGATGAGACTTGTTCAAATAGTCATTTCTTAAATGTTATTTTAAAGCCTTACAAAGCAAGGGTCAAACTGTAACCATCAAATTCTTGGCCTTAGGATACAAAGTCTGATGATGAAGATCACTGAATATGTTCCCCCAAAATGTAAGGGGAAGTTACTAAAAGAAAAAGAACAAGGCCTTGAGACGCCTTAGAAAAGCCCAAAAACTAAGCCTCACCTTTAAGCCTAAGTCCAAGATAAGTAAAAGTTGCCAGCATAGAGTGATAGGTTGTATAACCCACTTAGCTTAGTTGTACAACCTAGTAAACAAGACTATATAACCCACTTCTGAGTTGTATAGCCCTAATTAAACCCTAGCAAGGGAATTTTTTGGAACTGGTCCCCCCTTAAACCTTAAGGTTTTACAGCCCTATCGGTTTGATGTACAATCCACTTTCAGTTGTACAGTCCATGTAACCCTAATTCTAAGAGACCCATCTTCATCTCTATGGTTGGATGCAAACATCCTGCAACCAAAACCATTTTTTGCTTTAGTACACCCATCCATCATCTAAAGATACCTCCCCATTTGAAAATGGAGGAGAGGCTTGGATGACCCTAAAGTTACTCCACTAAATTCTCTCCTCAAACATTAATTAACATAAAAACCTCTAAACACTAGCTCCTTTCAATCATTCTCAATGTACAATAAACCTCAATCTCTGCATCTTTTATGCATTCCCAAGCATTTTAGAGGATATTAAATAGATAGTGAAGCCTTTGAGGGTAAAAGAATATTCAAGAAGGAATCCAAAATCCCCTTACCCCTTTTTCTTCTTCCCCTTCTTTTCTCTTTTCTATTTTGGAAAACTAAGAAATTGGAGAGGGAGAAGAGGGAGGGAGGGGGGGGAGGGGAAGTGGGGAGAGGGGGTGGTTGTACAGCCTTGATGTAGGTTGTACAACCCAACTTCTCAAAGAATAGTCTTGTAAATCATCTCCTTCTCTAACTGAATTCTTTCCATTTTAAAGTTACCTTCATGATGTTTTACAGTTCCATTGACAAAGTAGGATGAGGTTTACTGACCTAGGGATTTATTTTAAAAATGGAACTTTAGGTAAGTTTTAAATATTTTTATAGTGCATTTTGTGTCAATATTTTATGTTTTCCATCATTGATTGATTAGCATTTTGAGTTTCTATTTGGACTAGATTTAGCAGTGACCAAGTAAGGAACCATGGATTCCTAAGACCTTAGGAGTCTTATTATGGTCATTTTTATTTTTCAAGAATATTATTAATCTATTTTAGCCATGTGATTTCCCCTTGTTGAAATGACATTTTAACCCTTGTTATGGTTGGTAGTGTCTATGGATGCCTAGTTCTTTATGAGCTACAAAGGGAAAGGATTCATCAATCCTAGTACCCTTTTTATAATGATTTTGTTTTAGGCCACTCAAATCCTTTAATTGTTTTATATCACATGTTTATGATTCCTTACCTTGCATGATGCATGTATTATGTTTTGATGTTATATTACTTCTCATGTGATGTTGGGGTATGCACATTATGGACTTCGAAGCATGTCTAGGTACCTTTGCATAGGAGATATGATCATGTGAATTATGCTTATTTGTTTTCCTCATCTTATGTTTCTTTTACTTACTAATTTGTGCATTTTTGTGGTGTAGATGCTTGCTTATTCTATACCATAAATTTGGTCTTGATAATTAGTCTATAAGATTATGAATGACTACTTGATGTTCATGGATGAAATGTATGATAACCTTATAATAAGTCACGACCCCCACTTCCCCTTTTTAAATGATTATGTATATGTGATGAGATGTATATCACTCCTTTTGCCATGATGCATGATCCCCCTCCCTTTTGAGCTTTTAATTTGTTTTGTTTGCTTTAATGGCCCTAAGAGCATGTTGAGGGCTATTAAATTAGACTAATTAATTACTTGGTTAAGATGTTCAAAGTGAATCAAAGATGCTCGTAGGCTGGATCTCAATATTCTGGCGGTTTAGTGTGTCTAACCTCTTTTCTAAGTCGTACCTAATTCTCAAATTTGATCTCTAATAAGAATGAACATGAAATGGGCCTTCTAATTAATGTAGTTTAGGCTTAAATTTTATCTTTCGTAGATTTTTATCCCGATCAAAGTCGAGTGACTACTTCATAATTTCTAAGGATTGTACCAATGTATTATCCCGGCTTGGTCCCTCGATGACCATAATTTGAACTTAAGCCTTTGAAATTGCACAATGGCTAAAGGACCCTTATTGATCCAAACACATGTCATATATTGGGGTCATTACCAATGTAAAGACCCTCATCCACTCGACCACCCATTGGCCGATAAAAGAATGAAGTGATAAGCAAGATTCTACTCGTTTGAGAGAAAACCCAATCCCAAGGCGCCCATACAAATGTTTATAATTTCATCAAGACTAACAAAACCTTTTGGGTGTGTCATATGCATATCGCAAAGGAGATTTCCATTATGAAATGTTGTTTTGATATCTATTTTTCATATCTCATAATCATCATAGTATGCAGCTATGGCAAAGACAATTTGATTGGATTTAAACATAGCAATTAGTGAAAATGTTTCATCATATTCTATACCATGTGTTTACATATAACCTTTTGCAAACAGCTATTCTTTGTAGTTATACATATTATCATCCATATTTGTTTTTTTTTTTTTTTGAAAAGCTACTTGTACCCAATAGTTTTTAAATCACCAGGTCGATCGATCAAAGTGTATACTTGATTATCATACATAGATTGCATTTTAAATTTCATGGCTTATAGCCATTTCGTAAAGTCCAAACTATCCACAGCCTCTTAATAGGATGTGGGCTTACCTTGATCCACAAGTATCACTTTATTACTATCAATTAAAAGAAATTCAAATCTCTAGGGTATTCGACATGTTCTTATAAACCTTATTAGAGCTTGTGTTACTTGTACGATTCAACAACTGCTTATGAATACTATTGAGATTTCATAAGTGGTTCAACACTATATTGTGGTTCTCGAATTTCTTCTAATTGAACTTTACTCCCATAAGTTCTTTTATATATGGACTCTCTTTCTAAAAAGACAACATTTTGAGCAACAAACATTTTGTTCTCAAAAGCATTGTAGAAGTAATATCCTTTATTTTCTTTAGGATATCCCATAAAATAGCATTTTTCTAATTTAGGTGCCAATTTATCTAAAATTTGAATTTCACATAAACATCACAACCTTAAATCTTTAGAAAAGACAAACTAGGAGATTTCCTAGTCCATATCTCATATGGTGTCTTTTCAATCACCTTAGGTGGAACTCTATTTAGTACATATCAGTTTCCAAAGCACACCCTAAAAAAAAGATTAAAAGATCTATCTAACTCATCATAGATCAAACCATATCTAATAAGGTTTGATTTCTCCATTCAGATACACCATTCCATTGTGGTGTTCTTCATGGAGTTAGTTGTTAGACTATCCCACAATCTCTTAGATGATCAGTGAATTCTTAGCCTACATATTCACCACCTCCATCTGATTGAAGCACTTTAATATTTTCACCAAGTTGGTTTTGCACTTCATTTTTGAAAATTTTGAACATTTCAAAAGATTTGAACTTATGTTTCATAAGATAGATATAACCATACTTGTTATAATCCTTTGTGAAAGTAATGAAGTGTTAGAAACCTCCTTTAGCGTTTGAACGTAATGGTCCACATATATCAGAATGTACTAGGCCCAATAAGTTATTAGCCCTTTTCATTTTATCATGTAAAAGGGTCTTTAGTCATTTTGCCTAATAAATAAGATTCACATGTTTCAAATGATGCATAATCAAATAAATTCAAAGTCTATGTTGTTGAAACTTTGATGCGTGTTTCTTATTTACATGGCCCAGACAATAATGCCAGAGATAGCCAAAATTTGAGTCATTAGGTTTATGCTTCTTAGTATCAATATTATAGATGGACTCGACATTTCTATTGTCAAGATTTAGGACATAAAGACCATATAATAGATGAGCATGACCATACTCAAAACCTTTCATGTCCAAACAAGAAATAAAAATAATGTTCCTACACAAACTAGGCATATAATGACAATTATTCGATGTTAGAATAAGTCTACTAGGTAAATCTAACTCATAAGGTCCTATGGCTAAGGTAGCAACTCTTACTCCATTTACAACTCATAGGTTCACCTCGCCTTTGGCCAAATATCTACTTCTTTTTAGACCCTGCATATCATTCCAATGTCATCAAAAAAAATGGAGCACTTATTATTCTTAATAACAACTCAAAACCTTTCATGTCCAAACAAGAAACATAAATAATGTTCCTACACAAAGTAGGCACATAATGACAATTATTCGATGTTAAAACAAGTCCACTAGGTAAATCTAACTCGTAAGGTCCTATGGCTAAGGTAACAACTCTTACTCCATTTGTAACTCGTAGGTTCGCCTCCCCTTTGTCCAAAGATCTACTTCTTTTTAGATCGTACATATAATTACAAAAGTGAGATCCACATCCAATCGCAGCTCGTAGGTTCACCTCACCTTTGGCCAAAGATCTACTTCTTTTTAGTCCATACAAATTATTACAAATGTGAGATCCATATCTATTATCTAATACCCATGGAATGGATTCAAAAGTAGCTAAATTGACCTTAATAATATAGATACCTAGAGCAGTTACCTGAATGTTTCTTTTTGTTTTTCAAATCGTCCAGATAGAGCTTACAATTTCTCTTCTAATGACCCAACTCATTATAAAAATGGCATGCTCCCTCCTTTGAAGGTTTGGGCGTAAGGTTGGGCTTAGGTTTCTTTAAGTACTTTATAGCTTTTTCCTTTTCGTTTCCATTCTTTTTCATACCTTTCCCCTTATTGACCATCAAAACCTCTTTGGTTTTGTCCTTAATGTTCAATTCAATAGTCTTGAGCATCTCATAAATTCAGAAACACTTATCTTTATATTATGCATGTTATAGTTCATAATGAATGCATTATATGCATCAAGCAAGGATTGGAGAATAATGTCATCAGCTAACTCTTGGTTAACAATAAGACCAAGTTTCTACAAATGATCAAGAAGACCCTTTATCTTCAAAATATGAGGACTAATTGAGCTACCTGTTGCTAACTCGCACAAGAATGGAACTTATGGTATTGCACCTTTCAATTCGAACCTTCTATTAGAACATTTCCTTGAGATGACATACCATAGTATAAGCCTCAATTTCCATCAATTGCTTTTAAAGCTATGATTCCATGCTAGCAAGCATGAGGCAAGTGAAATCCATTGAGTCATTAAGATGCTTTGTGTGATCATCCCTTTGGGATATAGGAGCATTAGTAGTAGGCTCTACGAGAATAGGTTGATCTAGGACATATTCCATCCTTTCTTGCTTTAGAATAATTCTCAAGTTTTTATACTAGTCTAGGAAGTTTATCCCATTCAATTTATCCTTGTCAAGGATCGATCGTAGTGATAAATTAAGGGTGTTGTTTAAAGCCATAATCTATAATAAAGATATATATAATGCACTTAACATTTTATTAAATATTAACTTCCACTAAATTTTATCAAATCATTAACCCTCAAATTAGAAATTTTCAACAATTTAAATTGTAGTAGGCCAAGA
Source organism: Omphalea diandra (assembly GCA_949677035.1). Classification (NCBI taxonomy): domain Eukaryota; kingdom Viridiplantae; phylum Streptophyta; class Magnoliopsida; order Malpighiales; family Euphorbiaceae; genus Omphalea; species Omphalea diandra. The sequence goes on along the minus strand of CATIWR010670986.1, from coordinate 2,881 downwards.
TCCATATTTCATCTAATTATAAGTAAGCTTTACCTTATCATTGAAAATTTGGTTATTTAGGTAGGTAACACTTTAGCATTTACATCTTATGTAACTCTTGGATAACTATGGGATATTGACATCACATGTATAGGCTTATCCCATTTTATGCCCTAGGTTCAAAACCATTTTGATAACTTAGTTAAGTCTAACCATTTCAAACTTATGGATATCACTATTATCCATCTTGTCTTACTAAGAGGGCCCAATATACTTTGCTTTAAGAAAACTTATATTTAGGAATCAAAGTCTTGGCAAGTATTTGAATCATGCTAGGCATTTTCATGACTTAATCTTATTGAGGGATTTTACCATTTTTAACCTATTATGTATTTTATGTTGCATCACATATATTACATCATAAGCATCCATACATAATAAAAAGAAAAATAAACGTGTCATAGCATGACCCTTAATCTAAATTGATTTTCATAAGCCAATATGAAGATCAAAAGGTTATTCCTAGGGCTAAATCTTCACCTCTATGGATTTTCCCAGGTTGCCATCAACAGTTTTCACCTTATGCCTTGAAGGTCACCATCTTGTGTCATGAGAACCACCATATTATGCTTTGAACGTCTCCATTACAAGTTGTAATTTATATAATTGTAATCTATATTATCCTATTATTACTAATAAAATAAATGATTACAAAAAAATAAATGACATGCAAGTTGTATTTAAAAATTGCAACCCTTGAAAATAAAGAAACCAAAAAGCCAATCACATTGTTCTAAAGGATCATGCCATGCACGATGCACAAAGCACATAAGCAAAACATCCACATATGCTAAATAGATTATGTTATGGCAATTAACAAATTATGTGAAGAATCCATTTGAGCATAAGGGATAATGCCCCTAGCGGGGTCTAAGGGACAGCGCCTTTGGCAGGGTCCGAGACAGCTCCCCAAGCGGAGGCAAGGGTTCAAGATTAGCGCCCTCAAAAAGAAAATGATTTACTTATTCATTTATATAAATTGCTACTTAAAATCCATTAGTTTTAATTAATTTGATTAACTAAAATGATTAATTAATTTATTCATAACATAATTAATTAATCATTGTTTAACACTTAAATAGATTTGTGAAATTTATAAATCTGTTCAAAATAGATTATTTTCATTTAACAATTAAACAAAACCTTATAACATCATTTAATATGCTCAAAACAAATTATTATTGATTAACAATTATGCAATTTGCCATGACTAATAAGATGAAAATGGAATAGAGAATTTTGTTATACCGTATTAATCATATTAACATATCATAGGAAACAGTAAACATGTTAATCAAATTAACACTATCAAAAATGTTTCATCACATTAAACCCTAAAATCGAATCAATGCATTGTTTCTATTTTTCCTACAAATTAATAAAATCACCCTTAAATCAATCTATTTATCATTAAACCATTAAAATGATTTTCAAATTATCACTCCCATGTTCAAATATATAACACTTATACACAAAATAATATCACAATCAAATTAATCAAATTCGCAAGTGGCGCCGATAACACTATTGGGTTTTGTAGAACAAGAAAAATGAAAAAATAAAAATCACTACAAAAATCTATTAAAATAGCAATGGATTTAATGATAAATTTTTTCGTACCTAAATATCGATGAAGTTGCAATGGATTTTTAACATAATTCCAAAATTAGTGATGGATTAGAAATTTGTCGCTAAATTTGTAGACAAAATTGGTGCCAAGTTGGCGCCAATTCAATGTCGACAGCTTAGCAATGAAAGTTTTGTTGCTAGATTAGCGATGGAAATTCCAGCGCTAGCTAACGACAACCTAGCGATGGAACTAGCGACAACTTAGCGATGAAACTAGTAACAGAAAATTTCATCGCTACACCTAACGACGAAAAATTTCAATACTAGTCAAAGATTTTCGCCACCATTTAGTTGTAGTATCAATATAATATAATTTTATAATAATAATAATATTACATTATATATAAATAATTTTGAATATAGAATATAATATAATATAATATATAAACAATATTAAATGATATTAATAATATTAAGTTATAATATAATAATGTAATAATATTAAATTATATTAATGATATTATTTAAAAATGTAATATATGAAATATAAAATATAATAATATAAATATAATATTAAAAGAGAATATTAAATTTATATATGTATATGTACGAAGATAATATACATAAATTTAATATTAAATTAATAAAAATAATATATATATTAAGACATTAATATTTAATCTTAACAATACATATATTAAGATATTAATAATATACTATTGAATTATAATATTTAATCTTAATTTCAAATTTTAATTTTAATATAAAATCTCAATATAATAAAATTATTAATATATTAGATATTCAAAATTATTTATATAAATTATATATATTAATAAAATCAAAGAGAGGCTCAGCGATAAAAAATTTTGGCATAATGCCTAGCAACAGAATTTTTCGTCACTAAGTTTAGTGATAGAATTTTTCGTTGCTACCATAGCGATAGTATCAAGTCGTCACCAGCATAGCAATGAATCATTCGTCGCTAGCTTAGAGACATAACGTTTGTTGCTAAGCTAGCAATGACTTGTTGCCATCACTATGCTAGCGATGAAATTTTCTTCTGTTAGGCTTAGTGATAGAAAATTATGTTGCTAGTTTTGTTGCTATTTAATTATAATATAAATATTAACATAATTTTATATTAATTATATATAAATAATTTTGAATATATGATATAATATAAATATAATATTAAAGAGAATATTAATATATATATATAGCTATTTATTTTATTAATTAATTTAATATAAAAGATAATATATATTAAATT
>CATIWR010670935.1:0-19172 GCA_949677035.1 Omphalea diandra | reverse complement strand
CCATGTTTGGTGTAATTTTTTGATTTTTTGTTAATTCTTTTATTGTTTGTTTGTGAAAAAGCCGGAAAAATCATCGTTTGCTAACCTTGAATACACTACAGACTGTTTGCAACACAGATTAAACAAAATGTCAATAAAGGGGCACTCAGCTTTTTGTTGGTAATTAGGGTTTTAATTTCAAACTGATCGAGATAGGGATTTAGGGGGTCAGAGGTGGAATTATAGTGTTAAATTGAAGTCAAATTAGAGTATAATTTAATTAATAATTTAATATTATATATCATATTAAAATTATTTATGTATTATAGAAAATATGTGAATTTAGGTTTCGTTTGTCTCAAGGAAAATATTTTTTGCATTTTTCATTGTTTGGTATATTTAAGAAAATTGTCAATGGAAACTATTTTTCTGGTAAAAAAAATTAAGTCATTATTCAAAAAATAACTTATCATTTTTGGACTTTAACAAATTCATTTAAATGAAAAATAAATAATATAAACACATATATTTATTATTACTGATCATTCTAAAGTGTCGACACCTATCACCAGTCATCGTCGGCTAGTAGTGATTGTCGATGATAAGCGATGCTCAAAAAAAAAATTTCATTTCTAATATATTTTTTCTTATATAAAATAATAAATAATATAAATATAAAATATTAATAGTCTGAATTTTTGTATAATCTTATAAACTAAAGGAAAATTAATATTTTTATAATGTATTTCAAATACCAAAAAATGTGTTATTCAGAACATATTTTTCTCAGGAAACATTTTCTGCAAAAAAATATGTTCCTCAAACAAGTTATTTTCCATGACAATAAATAGCGTCTTAGTTAATTTTACTATACAAATTTATAATTTACAGTAATAAATATAAAATATTTTATAAATAAAAATTTCTAAATAAAAAATATTATCCATGATAGGAAAACATAAATCAGATACTTTAATTATCTAAAGAACAAAAAATGTGTCATTTTATTGTATCCAAAATTATTTATTATGAAAATAATTAAGAGAATATCAATTAATATCAATATAATGTTTTTAATAAATAATTTATTATTTTAAAACTAATAATGTTGTATTATAAAACAATTGTTAATGATTCTAATTTTCTTTAAATGAAGAATCATTATAAATTGATGAAATTGCTACAATCTCCAAATTTAACTTTGAGCAAGAACCTGAAACCGACAAACACTTGAGTACTCGCATTATAAAGATTGATTGTCATTTTGACAAATAGTTGAATGTCTTTATTAAAGACCCATCATTCTTTCTTCATGTCATCAACCACGTCTAAGATCCTCAATTATAACCAGACTATCTTATAAACGTTCAACAATCTTTTGAAAAAAGAACTATCAACACTTCATTTAATTAGCTAAAGCTCTTACAGTCTAACAACAATCCTTTAAAAAAAAAAAAAAAAGATATAAAAAATAAATCTCAAAATAGCATCATTTAAGACCTTCAATAAAAAAAAATCAAGACCATCAAATAGATTCTCTTACGATATCATCGAACTCTTACCAAGTCTGATATCAAAAAATTATAGGTTTCAGATTTAGAAGAATCACTTCCCAAAAATAATTGATCAAAACCACTTTATACATTTCAGAAAATTTTCAGTTAGACACTATTGCACTTTTGAATATAGGAGCAGATTTAAATTGCATGAAAGATGATAATATTATACAAAATAGATTGAAAAAAACAGAAAAATGACAACACAAAGAAAATTTATGAATGCAATACGTATGTTGCAGCTTATATGAATATTTGAAAATAAAAATAGAAAACTGTGTAAAAATATTCACATAAGTGTGTATTGCTTCAAAGTGGAGATTATAAATGTAAGATGAAAATACAATAATTTGTGGTAAAATGTTGGCACAACAATTTGCAGTAATTTGCAAGGGATAAAGATTATAAAAGATATCGAAGCAAGCTTAACACAATAGCACCTAAGACTAGGAGAAGGTTATAAAGAAAGCTTTGTGTGGAAAACTCAATATTTTTTTTGGTTAAAAATTAAAATTCATCAAAGAGACTAAGCCCAAAAATAAAGGTACAAAATAAGAATGTAGATGTATAAAAATATGTTTCACTTTAGTTTGAAATTCAGTTCAATTTGACACATAAAAGAAAACTCAAAAGGGTAAAGAAAATAATTTTAAGATATCTTTAAAACTACCAAATGCGCTACCAACAAACACATGTGGCAGTGTCACATTATTTGTGTTTTATGCTTTCTCTGATGAAATTTAAATAAAAAAAAATCGGCTCCATTACAAATAAATACTGATAAAGTCAGTCAGAAAACTGATGTCTATATTGACGCAATTCAAATTTCTCGTCATTAGTGGATTATGGTGGGACCGTAAAACTGAGAAGCATGTTGAAAGTGAGATCCACAGCCTTCATCAACTCCCTTTGGTATATGGCCTATTTCCATCCACGAGCTCAAATAGAGGTGAGCAAATTTTCAAAAAAAAAAAAACCGACAAACTGAATCAATATCATTCGGTTTTTTGGGTTCAATTTATATAATTAATCAGTTCCGTTTGATTTGAAAAGATAATAAGTTTTTGGCTTTTGGTTGGTTCAGTTTTATACAACGAAAAAAAAAACTGTCTTAAAACACAACGTTCCATATGTGTAACCCTAACACTATATTTGGATGGATGGTTTATAAAAAATTGGAAAGGTTATTAATGAAATAAAATGAATGAGTTTGGTTTGAAAAGAAAGTGTTAAATTATATTTATGTTTGAGATAGTAGAAATGTAAATGAATGGTTTTAAATTAATTTTGTTTGTCTACAATGAAATGTAATGAAATGTTAACTTAAAAATTGACAAAAATACTCTTATACATACAAATATAATTTTTTTTTATTTTTTCATTTATCAAATATTTAATATTAAAATAGAAATTTATTTTTATTATTCAAAAATTATATTTTATTTTTATTCACAAAAATTGTGAACATTAATTTTTTATAATTATTGATAAAAAATTAAATATAAATAGTTTGAAAAGTAAAATTGTTTTAATTAAGACTAAAAATTAATTTTAAATATGATTAGATGAATTAAAAATTTAAAAACCAAACCAAAAATACCCTTGTAATACCAATTCAACCAAATGATTTTTCAACCACTTGTTTTATATTTTTATAATACGTATTTTCAATAAATTATATTATATTTGTACTATCAAATACATTTTTTTAAAAAATATTTATTTATAAAATTTTTAATAAGGAGATATATATTTTTAATTGTTTATAATTTTATAAAATTTATTCACTTTATTTATAGAAAAATAAAATTAAGAAATTAATTATTTATTTAATTGTTAAGCACTCTAGTGAACATGTTGACAAGAACCCAAAACTTATGGATAAAACTTAAGATTTTCAATTCTTTGAAACGATGTATCTGGGATTTTTGTATGTTTTATGGTTCTTTGAGTCGGTGCCCTTCTACCACGTAGTAACAACATCTTTAGCCTTGGATAATCCAATCCCTCCAGTATCAAATTTATGTCGCAGTCCCACTAGCAAATAGCTGCACAATCTTCAGAGATCTCATATATTGGCCATTCATCAAGTCCACTGCCACAACCCAAAATGAACTGTTTCCCCATTTTCCCAATCAATAAGACAATGTCACGAACCATGTCATGCATTTTCACATAAGCTTTTCATTCAATTTCTAACAACAAATGGCAATCCTTGAGTTCATCAAGTGCATCATGAACTTCCATCATTGTATCTTTGAATGATCGTGCATGCTCATACAACCCTAGCCCCAATGCATATCTGGCTAAGTCCTCGACACAAATTTTATGGTCTTCCGAAAACAAAGAACATAGCAGCAAACATTTCTTGGTTTTCTGTAGTGACAATTCATCAAAGCTAAACTTCAGAGCCAAAATCACAGCAGATTGCGATTGAGGATGAAGAAGTTACTGTCTTTTGATATTGTTGTGTTGTTGTGTTGATTGTGTGTTGATCCTACAACAGATTGTGCGAGACAATGGAATAAACAGATTTGGCCAACCAAACCAAAGGTAATATTGAAATTTCATTATTTTTTTCTTTTGAACTAGTAAAAACACCCAATGAAGTGGTTTGGGTGATAATAGATGGGTTTACTAAAACCTTTCAAATTATTTTATTTCACTTCAATCTCCTTTATCTAAACATTAAAATTATTTTCTAAATCAATTTATTTTATTCGTTTCCATTATAAAGGTTAAATCCAAACAATCCTTAAGTATAGACAACACGTTTCTCTTCTTCACACCCACACCCACCGTCGTTCCCTCTCTCTCTCTCTCCCTCTCGCGTCTCCCATCCGTTCCCTCTATCTCACTCACTGATTCCGTTCCATCCCCTCTCCCTCGTCTCTTAACCGCTCCCTGTCTCTCGTCTCACTCCATCTTTCTCATCTCTCAGCCGCTGCCTCTCTCATCTCAGTGGTTCGTGGTTCGTCTCCCGTCTCTCGCCTCCAACCCATTCGTCGCTGTTCTTCTGACAGGTAAGTCTTATATGAGCTTATGTTCTGTTTCTTGTTTAATTTCCTTATTTGCTGTCTAACATGTTCAACATTTTTGTAACTACTAGAAATTAGAAGGCCAAGCTCAATTTTTGCAATGCATAAGTAGCACTGATTTTCTTTTTTGGGAGTTGGGGGACAATTTTAGTGGGATTAGGTTGAACCCAATTCAGTGATAAAAGTTATTTCTCATAGGAAGAAAGAATCTTGTCAATTAGGTATTAAGGAGTTTCAAGTGAAGAAGATGCAGGGTTAAGATGGTTCATGAGTTGTTGGGCTAGCTCCTTCCCCTGAGTTATTTCGTTAATGAGAGTCTTTTGTTCTCAGTCCATTTTAGAAATTAAAACTCAGCTAAAGCAATAAATATAGCTTTGGCTTGGTTCTTTAATTTCTTGGAAGGAAACAATATTAGTATTTCATGTCAGCAACAAGAACTATAAGAGATCTTGGTTGGTTGAGTTGTAATATTTTTGACCTGTAATGTCTTTGATTCTTTTAATATTTGTGAGATTATGATTTGTATTATTGATGATGTTTGGATATCTATTTTTTATATTTTATTAGGTTGCTATTGTAATATTTGTTTTAATATTATTGATGATGTTTCAGAACTAACAATTGAAATATTTTTGATTTCGTATGATAGAACACTGAATGAAATCTTTGGTTAATTCCGTTTTAATTCGATTTTTATGAATTTTGGGTTTATTTGGTTCAGTCTGTTCGATTTTATAAATTTTTAGTTTGGTTCAGTTTTTATTAATATTATGTTGGTAATTCGGTTCGGTTTAATTCGGTTTTTATATATTTTCGGTTTGGTTTAATTTGGATTTTTGTTTAGTCGGTTTGTTCAGTTCAGTTTAAAAAAAACCCTCAAAACTGACCAAACCAACCGATTACTCACCCCTAAGCCCAACTCCTCCATAATAAACAGAAAAACTAGACAAAAGCCAGAGAAAATTGAAAAAAAATCCCAAATGCAAAATTGAAAACACGAGACGAATTTCTAATCAAAATCAAAATAAAAGATAGATATCTAACACCAACATACATAGAAATTATACACAAAAAGAAAAAGAAAGGAAGAGAAAAGAAGTGTCACCACCAGTAGCCAAAGTCACCGGTGGTCTTTGCAATATAGGACTAGGTGAACAAGCAGCACCAAAAAGAAAAGAGAAAGGAGAAAGGAGAGTTCTAGAGAGAAAAGGAGGTTAGTGGGTATTTAGGAATAGGAATCCACCTAAACCGAATGTGGAAAACTCAATATATTGAACCCTATGTTTGGAAGAAATGTCTTTCTTTACAGAGCTATCCAATGGTCTAACTTTTATGGAGCCTGAGTATGTGGGTGGAGTCTTGTTTGTATGTGAATAGGGCATATTTTTGAGATTGAAGTCCTTTTTGCATGTAAATGGGACATCTTTTTGTGAGGGACTTTTGACAGGAGAACATCTTTTCTGTTGGTGGAGCATATTTACATACGAGTAGAGTTTTTTTTTTTTTTTTTCTTGATGGAGAGAATCTTTCTTGTTTGTCTTGTGAAAGAGCATATTCCTTTTTTGTCATGTAAGTGACTTGAAAAGTATTAGACACGTTATCTCTAAAAATATGTTTCTTTTTTGGTTCTTTTTCTTTGATGTCAAGATTGTTAAGAGAGTATACCGAAACAATCGTCCCTGGTTTCCTCATTGAAATTGATGAATAGCTATCCTCATTTTTTTTTATTGTCTATTGAACCATGTAGTTGTCATGAATAATTATTTTTAATTTATTAAATAATAACTTAAAATTCTTTTGATTGATTTCTCCTACTAAAAGAGTACTAATTTGAGATTTCTCTGCTAAACATGAGGCATCTAAAATATTGAAGACATTTTCTTTTGTATGATGGTCTTCGAACTACTGTTTGACAGCATTTAGAGAGACTTCATATGTTTGGGCAAATTTATCACTATTTGATATGAAATTTTCTTATTAAAATTGAAATGTAAGTCTGTTTGTCTTGGTTATAACCATATTCTCATAAGAGTGCTCATTGAAAAAAAAAAAGAATCTGATGGCGAATAGACAAAATAGTAAAAATATTATTTCAAACTAGTTAGTGTTATAGTTGTCTCAGAAAATGATTACTTTTTGTCTACTAAATACTGTAGGAGTTGTGGTGTGGCTTCAAACCAATTTCACCATGTTAGAAATCAGTTTAATAGATGGGATTTAGTTCTATCGTCAAAGTAGATAAGCTATAAATATTGGTTCAATTTATTTTATAAGAAAAAAAAATATTAAACTGTACTTATTGATTATCTCAATATATTTAATAAGCAGTAAAAGTGAGATTTAGTGAAAATCTAGCAATGAATTTTATAGGTTTTGAGAGGTCTAATTCCTATTCAATTATATGTATGATGTTTTGTATTTTGATTGTAAAATAGGCTGAAGGGTCATTTTTAATAACGTAATGATGGGTAATTTTAATAGAGTTTGCTTCTATGAGGATGTGCTTATAATACGATTGGGATTTTAATAAATCTCATGACTTATAATATCATTCGTTAGGAAAGAGTTTTTGTACAACTTTCAAGGTATTCTTAGAGTAAAACCCATTCGTTATTGTTAAAATCAATTGAAAAGTTTCTTTTATAAAATAAGGAGATTGTGAAGAAGTAGAAGAAATATTTATTTGAAAATGCATTTTGAGAAATTTTTTAAAAACTTATTTGTGAGCAATGGTTTGTAAATTCTTTTGAGAGAGTGGCTGAGGTTTTTGAATAACAGTCTCTCTCTTAGAATTTTTTTGAAATAATGTTGAAGACTACATATTTATGATTATCCTCTTCAAGAGAATCCTTGAGAGCTAGTACAAGCTCGACATGCAAACAGGACTCCACCCATATGCTCAAGCTACAGAAAAGGTGCTCTCATAATTATAACAAGACTGTTAGATACCTCTGTACAAGGAAGATTCATTACCTTTCAAAGACTAGGGATGGCAATGGGGCGGGTCCTGCCTCATTCTTTCTCCTTTATGGGGCGAGAGTGAAGATTGCACTTATTTTCCGTTCTGCGGGTTTTCATATAAACTCCAACGTAGATCTCTATGGGAACATGAAAAAACTAAATATATTTTTATAAGTTTATATATATATATATATAGTATAAAATATTTTTATTTTATAATTTAATATATTATATTTTTTGAAAATAATAGAAAAAATAAAAAAATTTTATTTTGCAAGTAATCCCATGGGCACAAAATTTTCTTTACGATATTCTCCTAGTCTTAAGTGCTTTTGTGCTTTTGTGTTAAATTATCTCTCATATCTCTTGTAATTCTTATCATTCACAAATCACTACAAATTGTTGTACCAATATTCTATCACAAGTTACTACATCTTCATCCTACATTTATGATCTCCACTTTTAAAGCAATACAAATGTTTTTGTTAATATTAATACATATATTTCTATTTCTTATTTTCAAATATTCATATCAACTGCTGCATATATACTGCATCTGCAAAATTTTTCTTTGTTATTATAATCTATATTTTATAGAAAACCCTTTTAAGAGATGAAATCCTTGCAAAAACTAGACTCAATAAAACTATATATATAGAGTCTTGAATATCATAAATTTTTTGTATATATATATATAAGCATGATTACGAAGTTTAAAAAATGAGAGCAAATCCAAAATTTCAGATTTGAAAACCAACTCAAACTGATTAAAAGTTCATTTGGCTAACGAATGCCCGGTATTTATTTTAAAGGACAAGGCTTGTGATTAAATTACCATTCACCACAAGTAGTTTCAATTCCATAGCGTGTTTTGCAGACAAAGAACCCGTTTGGGATTACGGTTTAAATGTTTTTAAAAGCTGAGAAGGGAAAATAGGTGGTGTTGAGTCATACCAATCAGCTTGGAACACAATTTCGCTGTGAGAAAAGGTGTAAGGCCATACCAACCTGACATGGTGAAGCCATCACAAAGATGAGACTATTATAATCAAAGTATGAAGACTATGTAATGAAGCCTGGGTAGATAGGTGTCTTGTAGACTGTACTGATACCTTATAACCCAGTTAACAATTTCTGAAAGAGTGAAGGTAAACAAGAGATCCTGTATACAATGCCTAATGTTTATAGTATTCAAAAACTAAAATAAAGCCTTTCATTCTTCATGAAAATTTTGATCACCTTAATTTTCTTCTTTTATTTTCACAATGAACGGCGAGACCCTCTTCTAAGCCTCCTTCGGAAAGGCCTGCACGCCACAATACTGAGATCAACTGCTGCTGCAAGTGCCATAAAGATTGCAGCATCCTCCACGCATGTCACATGTCGCATGGCCAATTGAGCCAATGGCTTGCTATGCTTCCCTTCCCCTTGCACTCTACAGCTCATGACAAAACCACCAGTTGGACCCAACCCTGAAAAGTCTCCACTACTTTGAGGACTTGGTATTGGGGTTGCAGCCGTGCGCATCTGCCTATCAGTGTCTATGAAAAACTCCCCACCTTTTTCAGCACTCATGAAGATCTCTGACATAAGAACATCACCTCCCTCTTGGCTTTCAGATAGAAGGTGAAATCTGCAGCAAATGGAATCTCTGATGCCACGCTCGCGCCACGCCTCAAGCTTTCCCCATGGCTGCCAGCTCTCGGGCCTGCAAACATCAGGGTGAACAATCAACCAAGCTCCTGGGTTGGACTTGGCAACCCAATCACAACCTGTTGATGGCACAAAAGGTGTTGTTATGAAGGCTGCCGCAACAGCCGAGCCAGATAGATCATGTATCTTCACCTTCCATCCCTTCCGTTTTCTTCGTTCTGTTTCCAGATCCATGCCATCAACAGCAGTTGAAAAATACGTGCTCAATGGATCCACCTGAGGTACCCTGTCAATTCAGAAACAGCAAAACTTTCATTAAAAATAACCAGATAATTGGATAATGGCAGCATCCTATAGACTTCTACTACCAATGAACTAATTACTGAGATAACTCTAGAACAATGTGCACACCGGCCACTTCATTGAAAAGAATGCTTCGTGCAAATGAAATGGAGCTTAGAAGCAGACTTTTTCCCATTCTGCTACAATGTCCTGCTTTTTCTTAACAGTGCATAAGGTGTGTGCACATACATAGTTGTGTTGACCACAGAAATTCAATTGAGATTCAGCTCTCTGAAATGAATCATTTCGGCCAAAGCCAATGGAGGTCATAGCAATCTATCAAAATCTAAACCCTACTGGACAAACATCATGTATGAGGGACCACCTGTCTCGACTAAACTTGCAACTAAATATGGGCTGCTTGATGGAGCCTTGAAGCTGAACTATCTGAGGACTAGACGTGGTCACATCTTCAAACTGGAAAATATATCTCGGATCAGGATCCAGTTGTATTCTCAAATGAAGCTCAGCTCCTGGCTTTCTGCTTTCTTGCTTGTTTTTGCCAATACCTATCCACCCATTGAAAAGAATTGCCGGCTTCCCTCTACCCCAATCAGGACCTACCTCCAGCTTAAATGTTCCTATCTGCTGTCTTTTGATGCCAACACCACAATGGGACCCCTTCCTCCCTGTGAAAACAACAATCTCAAGACAAGCATGATGAGTATAAAAACAGCCAGGTGCCAGTAATGCTTTCAAATCTGATTCTTCAAGATAAAAGCTTGAGGCAACACTGTGAATATCAGGTGTGGCTTCAGGCGAGGATACTAACGGGACTGATGTTGTTTGAACAGGGAAACCTCGAAGCCGTATCTCACATGAGCATGGAGAAGAGAATGCTTGGATTCCTGATTTTGCAGAATTTCGAGTTGTTCCAGGAATCCTAAGCCCAAGGGAGCCTATTGACAACCTGATAAAAGCTTGAGGATCCATTCTTGTTACAAATTTTTTCTCATTGGATCAAAAGCCCTACCCTTGGACAGCTTAAGAACCCTATCACAAGAGTAGCCAACAATTAAATGGATGTGCAGAAAACAAAATGCAACAATCTCACTTGTTAACATAATTGGATATAATCATTAAATGAGAATACATTAACGACACTGATGCAATGTTCTATTGTTTGTATTACTAGGCATACATGGGAACATCATTCACAAGATTGCTCACTCCACATTTTCTTGAATATTAGGAAATTGTGAATTTCCAGTGCCCAAGAAGCAGGCTATCAATGCATATGTGAGTCTGTGAAATCCAGTTTTAGAGCATGTTATGACGAAGGAACAAATGGCATTCTCGATTGAAATTAACCAGCATCAGCTTCGTTATATAAAAATATTTAAGATTGCTACTCAAAAGACAAATTAAGACATTGCCTAAACACCAAGAGAAGAGGATCCCAAACACATAATCATATGGAATTCAAAGCAACTTGATAGACATTTTCATATAAATATAATAATCATTTAATAAGCAAGTTTTCAAATTGATTTTAACTTTCCATAAATGTCAACTAGGATTGTCAAATGTTCACTCTATCCACAAGAAAGGACCTAGGCACTACTAGCAAACAAAGGAGAAAAAAATGTAACTGAAAATGTTACAGTATATTCCAGAAGCTCCACTTTTTTTTTTTTTTGGAATATTCTAAAAGGAAAACAAAGAAAGAAGAAGAACAACAGCTACAAAAGTAATAAAAAGAAATAAACAAAAAAAAAAAAAAAAAAAAAAGCCAAATCTAAAACTTTTTAGTTTCATTATAGGTACATAAGCTTCCAGACTTTATCACTTCCATATAGACTTCAGTATATCTCTATAAATGGAAACCTTGAAGTTTATTCAACCAATCAAAACAGAAGATATTGCAATTACCACCATATAAGTTTGTTTCATCATCCACTTTATGCCAACTCGCATTCTCAAAATAACAATGCAATAAAAGCCTAGTTTATTCCTTCTCAAGTAATAACTGTCATCAAATCTTAATATTTGGGACCAAGCAGAGAAAAAAAAAAAAGAGGTGATTGCTAGCATGGGATATTTTTTTAACAAGACAAAGTACTGATTAACAACCATAATAAACAATTTCAGAAGACCATATGTTTCGCCTTGAAAGGAAGATCCTAAAATTCACCAACCATATTAAGATTTTTGTCCTTTGAACACAAGGACTCCAAACCCTGTACTCCATGATGATTGACGATATCTTACATGAGCAAGCCAGAATCTTCTTCCTCAATTTTTTTTGTTTTTACCACATGGGAGTCAACTATCAGTTCCCATGCCAAAGTGATATCAGCTCAAAGCATGAAATTCCCAACATCATGTAACTTGCCTCATCATTGGTAAATCATAGGAGATCCAACGACAATAATAAATGGTTTGAACTCAATACCAAAAGTAAAATCAAATGCCCACATATGCACTCATAAGTTTGTCCAACATCACATTCATCATCTGTTTTCAAATGGTGCAAACATCCCCTTAATGTTCCATATTTCTCATTCTTTAACTCACAGTCCATCCAATCAAAAATTCTTTCTTATTTTTTGATAAATATAATTTCAGCAAAACATGTGCAACATTAATTGCAGTGTCAATAATAGATTATCAACTAGTTTATGACACATCACTGCAAGAGGCTGGTCCTCAAGTCCATTCTGGATCAAGACTATTCTTGCCAACTACAGACCTTTTTCCACAGTTGAATGGGAGTGAAATCTCACATTAGAGCTATAAGGTCTCAAAGATAGGATGAATTATTTTTCCAATTCTGATACGTGAAAAAGAGAGAGAGAGCTGCAGATTTCATAAGTTACCTCCAACCTTTAATTGGTATTGAATAAAAGAGAAGAAAATGACCAAAGAAAGGATCAAATGGATAGCATTTCCCAACATACATCCTCCATTTTCTAACTCTTTTCTTTGATAACCTACTCTGCTTCTTCCTTTTATTATTCTTGGGGTCAAAACAAATATGTGGCATTGTCAGAAATTGAGGGGAAAAAGAAAACTAGTTTTCCAATCTCAATGAAGGAAAGACAGCCAGCTTGTGAGTTTATTCCTTGTTCCGTTGTTAGTTGTGACATTAGGAAATATCCTACTTTCTAACACAAGAGTGGCTCCACGCAGGCGTATTATTCTTGATGAGTATATTAATGAACTCTGTAACTGAGCATAATAGAGGTTCTGTATCAGGTTGTTATTATACTGCTCAATCAATATCAGAATCCCAACTTGAAATCTAATACAATTTGTTGACGTCTCTATTTAGATCCTCACAAGCAAGAGAAATTGAAAAGCAAACAAAATTTTAGTCTGGGATCTTTGGTCGTTCAATTTTTAAAATAAACCGCAATTGGGCTAAATTGAGTGCAGATAGTAAGTGAGTTCATAGCCGCTTTTGTACCACTTTCTTACCAACCAAACGAAAGACTATAACTGTATGTACCCCACTAAATTGCACTTAAAATAGGAAACCCATGAAAACAAACAAGAGTAAAAAGTGGATAACCCACCAACAAATTCCCATCTAAGAATAACTATTTCTAATCAAAATACCACCAGAAATCATCAAACATCCAAATAATCAAAGTCAAACTCACACAATTAGAAACATAAAAAGAAAAGGAACCGAGTCAAACGACACATAAACCCCACAAAACATAAACATCTATGCATGTAAATGAATCTGTGTGGCAAGAAACAAAGAAACAAAACATACCCACCTAAACATATTGCTTGAAAGAGCTAGAATCGAGCTGGGAATCTGTAAATGAAGACAGAGTTAGCAGGGAAACCAAAAGATTAATATAATAATAATATGAAGAAAACCCAATAAGCCACATAAACTCTACGTTCAAAATTACCAGAAACTGTAACAAAAAGCTGTCTTCTTTCCCTATCTAAAGCCTCAATTTTCTTCCTTTCTTTCTCTCTCCAAAAACCCAGTAAGAAAGAACGTGACTTTGTATATACAAATATATATTCTTACCACCACAACGAACTAATAAGTGGGCATGGAATGGAATGGAACAAACAACAAGGCAATCTGGGATTTCACGTAGATTATGCACAGATCACGAGGAAACATACCACATAGATTCAGTCGCATTTATCACTCTCTTTCTCTATCGATTTATAAAGTCTTTATATATATATATATATCCAAAAAGAAAATGCAAACAATGGAAAGAAACAAAGAAAAGAAAATAAAACTGTGAACTTTTTTTCTTTTCCTTGGCACTGTTTTTGTTTTACTGCATTACATGTTACGAAATAGACGGAGAGAATTAAAATTGAAAAAAAAAAAAAAGGCAGTGGGAATATGTGCTTAGAAAATAGATTTTTGAGTTCTTAACAAGTGCATTTGATTTTTATTAATTTTATATAAAAGGAAAATTTTAAAAAAATCAAAGAAGATGAGAGAGAAAGTAGTGAAGACAGCTGGATGCAACGCTGGTTGGATTTTAGAAGTAAGATGGAATCGCTTTCAGGAACGCATATGCGCGACTTCACCCTCTAATATAATAATATTTTTTTAATTATTTTTTCTTTTTACTTTTATTTTTTAAATAAAATTAAATTGGTTGCGATTTTATATCACGAAAAAATATATAATCATCAAAACTAAAATTCAAGTGTAATATTTTTGAGTGATTAGCATATTTTGCAAATGATGATGTATAAATTAGACGTCAAGTCTAATGACTAGTTTAAAAAGTTAAATTTTTTATAAGGAAAAAGTGATGTTATGATACAAATAGACAGTAATGCTTTTAAAATTGAATTGAATCGATCAGTTAGATTAATAAAATTAAAATTAGATTAATAATTGATTTAATTTGATCTGAATTGATTTTTAATATTTTAATTATTAGGAATATATTAACATATTTAAATAATTTTCAAAATTATTTTAATAATATTTTATATTTTTATTTATTATTAAACAAAAATCGATAAATTGATCTGGTTTTTTTTTAAGTAGATTTGAATTTGACCCCCAATGTCCATGCAACATAGATTTTGGAGACATTGTAGGGTAAACCTAAAGCAAAAGTTTTAATTATGATTTTTCTATAACTGAAGAATTTTTTTCAAGAAAAAAAGAGACTTAAACTTTGAATTATCACCTTGCATTATGAAATAAATACTTAACCGTTAAACTACTAATTCACCGACTTTAATTATGATTTTATATTAATCAACAACATAAAGCTAAAGTTCTAATTATAATAGATTATCATGTCACTAATATATCACACCCCTATTCCACTAATTTTATAATCAATAATAACATGCTGTATATTGACACAAAAAAGTTTATAAAATATTGTCATTTCCAATATAAAACTTTAAATTAAAAGTACAAAAAAAAAATATTTGCCTTATATTATTGAGGAAAAATTGATACCAAAAATTAAATAATAAAGGAAAATTAACATTGGAAAGCCAAAAGCAAAAGTGGGTAAAAAGCATCACTTTTGTAATTGTTAGAGATAAACAATGACAAAAGAATGGTGTCTTTTAGGGCAAAAAAAAAAAAACAAAGTAAGAAAATTAAGTAAGCGTGAAGTGTGGGATGGGAAAGAAAGGAAAGCCCACTTTGTATTTGTCCATTGGATTAATTTTTTTTTTAAAAAAAAAAAAAAAAAGAGTGACCCATTGCCATAGCCACAAGCACATTAAAAAAAGGTCAATGAAGTGTGTTTTCATGGTCCAATGCCACCAAGAAAAAATGACTTTGGCGGCTTAGAAAAAATACCCTTTTGAGAAGAAATGAACAAATCAATGGGAAAGTTGATTGATCTTTGAGGTTTTAGTAATTGGTTATCATCAATTCCTAATTGTGACAAGGAAAATTAGTCAAATGACAATTTCTTTTTTTTTTTAAAAAAAATAATAAGGGCTTAGATTAATTATAGAAACTACAGAGTTAAAATCCTAAAATTAAATTAAAGGGTTTAGTAAATTCTCAAAACTGAATTTTGCTTCCTACTAATTATTGCATTAAGTTTACGGCAAATATTTACCTGCGTTGAATATAGGAAAATTGTTTATATACTCAATAAATAGTTAAATAATAATTCAAATAACTAACTGCAACGGTTAATAGATTTATACTCATTCACATTTTTTTTTTTTGGTGGAATACTCATTCACATTCAATTATAACGAATTCAATTACAATGAATATATAAAATTAATTTTAATTTCATATTCAATTTTAGATGAATGATTATCATTTTTGTCATTAATTATTTATTTTGAAATCAAAATTTGACATTTATCGAACTAACTATTTGACATATACATAATTAAATTTTTTATATAAAATGATATAATTCAAAATAACTATAAATAGAAATAAATAATTATTAAAAATCATTTTAATATATTATATATTTTAAAATAAATATTATTTACTTAATCATATATTTTGTATAAATATTTTATTAATATTTGAAACAATATATTAAATTACAGCCACATAAAATGTGGATTATCAATTAATTATTTATGAGTGTATACACCTAGTGTAAATAAATTTCCCCCTAAATTTATATCTCTCATATTGGAATAGATAAATTTACAATTAAAATTATTTTTATTTTAAAATTCAAAAGTAAAATAAGGAATATATTTTTTTATCAATTGAATTAATCTTTAAAAGTGTTTAATTTTAATACCAAATTAACTATCATGTAAATTTTTCAATGGAAAAAAAAAAAGGAATAGGAAGAACAGTATTAAATTCATGCACAGTTTGCAACATAGCTTTGTTGGCCAAAAACAGGGGTCAGCCAACCCCTTCCCTAATTCCATACCCAAGAAACTTACTAACAACTACATAAACATATTGCAGCCTACAGGAAAATAAATAAAAGGGAAAAGTAGCCTTATAAAACCATAATATATGTAAGAGATCAAAGTCACCTTTGAGGTGGCAAAGTATATTATACTTTAAAGAAGACTCATAGAATCCATATGCCATTAATTTTCTTCTTGCAAAAACTTTCATTTTAGCCATTAGAAACAAATAGAGAAAGCAATAAATTTGGCAAATTATGCTCAAAACAAAGCCTTGAATTAAGGATCTCAAGAGGTAGAATTGAAGATTAAATAATGGAATCAGAAAAATTGGAGAAATAGAAAGTCAATAAGCTTAGGTCAAAAAGATGGCCACAAATATCAAAGGGATATACATATATATATATATATATATATACAGCTTCATTTGCATTGCATGTGCATGGGTCCCATTTATTAAGCCAATATGCCCTTGAGAACAGGAAAGATATTGCAGTGGTTGCTTGCCAACCCTTCTTGGACAAACATGCATCAAAGTTCATGTGATAAATTCATTATATATATATATGATATACAGAAAGGACATGAATGAAATTAAATTGAATGCCTTTGTTTTTGATAAGCAAGAAGGATTTTTATTAAAAGATTGAGTGGGGCAGCTAATGCAACTTGTGTATGGTTTATGATTGATATTTGATTAAATGGATAGAATGATCATTAGTTTGTTTTTTTTTTTTTTTTAATCTTTATGAATGACCCAACAATTCTTAACCCCTAAGAATTAGTTATTAGGTATTTCTCCAATATATCCATATTTATTATCTTATTTTTGTTTAACACAATTAATATATGGAACTCAAAAAAATTCAAAACTTATAGTCATTTTGTAAATTTATTCATAAATTATAAATATTTCAATTTAGTCTCACTTTCAAAAATTAATTGTAATTTTACCTCATTAAGCAAATCTGATCAAAATTAAAATTAAAATAAATTTTGATATTTTATGATGATACGAAAATGTCACAAACAAGAGAAAATATTATTATAAAATATGATTTTTATTTAAATATTAAATAATTTTTGTTAATGGAATAAAATTACAATTAATTTTTAAAATGAGATTCAGTCAATATATTGATGGATAAATTTATAAAAATTACAATAAATTATGAATTTTTGTATCAATAAGGCTTAAATAAACTGCAACCACAATGAATATAGAGCAATATAAATATGGACCAAAAAAATTCTGCATTTAAGATACTATAGTAGCACACATGATACATGCATGCTTTTAATGCTATAATAAAGTTAGAAATTCAATAACACAGTAGTCCAATACAAATCATTCCATTACTTCATGCTCTAGAAATCATAAATATAAATGTGTGAGGCTTGCGGAAAAGAACTGTTAAAGATAAAAATCTTACATTGAAAAAATATATAAAATATAAAAAAGTATATAATAGTTTGAGTTTAGTTATTTAATTGATTAATTTTAATTTTTAATAATGATTGACTTAAGTTCATTTGAATTCACTCATTTTTTGACTTAATTTCTACCTAATTTAATCTCTAATTTTTTTTATCACATACACCATTTTAATTCAATTTTTAATATATTATTAGAGTAAATCTGGCTCGATTTTCTGTTTTTCACTCAATTTCCATCTATATGTTTAATCTTAGTGGCTGAATCTGGTGTTGTCACTGCTTTGAATTCAATTTCGATTTCAAATGAAAAAATTTCAACTTCAAATTATCAATTAAGTCATTATCACTTAAAATAGTGTTAAAATTAAAAATTCTATATTAAAAAAGTACCTAACATATATATATATATATATATAATGATTTGAACTTAATTATCTAATTTATTAACTCTAATATTTTAATACTAATTAATTCAATATTTGAATTCACTCGTTATCGAATTTAACCTCTATTCAATTTTCGACAAACTCTAACCTTTCTATTCAATTTCTAATAAAAAGTGTTGAAACGATAATATAGCTATCCATTCCAAGTCCCACCTATACGTTGATAGACTCATGCTGGCTCTGATTGTCACCCACATGGTGTCTTGTTGGGAGTTGAGATTTGCATTTGTTTGCTTACCTACTCAGGAACAGATTTTCAAACAAAAGGAAAAACAAAGAAAGTTGCCAACGAGACAGAAGAGGTACAGTGAGTGATTAGGCTTGGCTTTCTTCCTTGCCCCACTGCTACTAACACGAGCTGAAAATGGAGGGCAGAGCAGCCTCCCTGCCTCCCTCAAGTGGCCATGTTCAATTTGCGCCCATGAGATGACATTTCCACAAATTTTGTAAGGTAACTCTAATCGGGCACCTCAGAGTTGTGCTTTATATTTTATTTAGGGTGAATAAATTCCATCAAATTAAAAAAATAGAAAAATTTGTTAAATTTTAATCTAATTCGATTTTGATGATATAGTAATTAAATTAATCTGAACCTCTTAAATTTTAAACATTGAGTAGAATGTATTTATATAAATAATATAAATATAATTTTATACTTGAATATAGTGAACTTATAGTCTATATTGATACATGTAATTAATAGATGATATATATTATTGATGAAAATATTCTAAAATTATTATTTAAAATAATATTGAAAAATTTTATTCAAATTCAAGTTATATTTCAATGCATTGTTTTGTAAATCTTATATATGCTGATATTTTACTTAGAGCATTTTTGCATTATTATGTAAAAAGTTATAGTTATTAGCTCATAAATTTTGCCTGACAAAAACTATATTGAAAATATAAACGTGTATATATATATATATATATATATATATA